>JAFIDM010126063.1:0-21015 GCA_023159025.1 Thereuonema tuberculata | reverse complement strand
TTTTTTTCTTTTGATAAAAATTTTCCTTGTTTTTTTTCTTGAGAACTCGGGAGAGTTCACCATCACCAGATACTATCCCCAAATGTACCTGGAAGGCAGTTTAGTGTGGGTGTCGCTAGGCAGCCCACAGGGATCGTTCACGACACTAAATTACACCGTAGTGCGCCACATCCATTGGCACGATACCTTTCACCTTAGATTCGGGGATCAGAGACTTGTTAGCCATCCATAGTTCTTAAAAAGATCCTA
Organism: Thereuonema tuberculata; assembly: GCA_023159025.1. Classification (NCBI taxonomy): domain Eukaryota; kingdom Metazoa; phylum Arthropoda; class Chilopoda; order Scutigeromorpha; family Scutigeridae; genus Thereuonema; species Thereuonema tuberculata. The sequence goes on along the minus strand of JAFIDM010126063.1, from coordinate 20,766 downwards.
GGATGTTGCCCACCCTCACGACAGGGACGTGAGGTTGAATTTTGAGTGGCTGAAAGGGGGTATAAGTAGGGGAAATACATTCCAGAGAGAGATTAAAAAAACGGGTTTAGTGATGAAGAAAGATTTTTTTTTGCAAGTATTAATAGATCTTATAAAAGAAGAAAAAAATATTTTTAAATTTCCAATTGGAATATTAAAGGCTTATAGGTTGAAATATAAACATAGAGAAGTAAATTTATATAAATAAAGATTAATAGCTTTGACAAAAAAAATAAAAATACATACCTCAATGGTATTCAGTGGTGGTAGAACGGCTGTGGGGGCTGGGTTTTCATTAGGTGGATGCACCTATCTCCTTGTGTTTCCTAGAAGTAGCATTACTGCTGAAAGGTATCGGGATGAAGTACTGGACCCCTATGTTCTGGTGCATTCGGACAAAATTTCATTGTTAATGGACGATAATTCTCGTCCACACTAAGCAAGACTGGTCGATCAATGCCTTGCTGAAGAAGGAATTGAACGGATGGAGAGGCCTGCATACTTTCCTGATCTCAATCCCTTGTGACACTTCTACAGTTTTCCTTTTTACATTTAGAGTTGACATGACTGTGCTTATTTACAGTCTCACTACAATTCTTAGTGGATTTTATCGAAGAGTAAGCTTTAGAAATATTTTTAGCAAAAGAATTCGTTAATTTTTAATTTAAAAGAAAAAAAAATATTAAGCAAATTTGCTCTTCAGTTGTAATTTTTGTAACAAGTAAATACAGAAAACAATCAAAGGCAACTAGTTTTATTGCAATAAAAAAAGAAAAGAAAAGCAACTATTAACTACAGCAAACTATGTTAAATAATTTTAATAACAAATAATTATAATAGCAAATAGTTAAATAATTTTCATAATAGCAAAATATGTTAAATAATTGAGTATTTGAAAAATCTCTCACTATTTTTATTTTTCACTCCTTTCTAATTTACATGAAAGAAGTGTCAAAATAACTGAAATAAGTGTCAAGAGAAATAACTGTTTTTTTTTTTTTTTTATAAATAACTACCACCACTTTATACATATGTGTATAAAGGTTATCATTAATCACAAAATATCACTTAAATGTCTTTCTCTCAGTTGTGAGATGTGTTGTCTATTAGTCATAATAGCATAAATATAAATAAAAAAAAAGCGAGTAAAAAAAAAAAAACCTACAATTTTTCAGTTACATATTTAAGTAGTTTGGCTGGTATCAAATTCACACAAAATACAAACGTAAAAAATAATGAATAAACACATAAGAAAATATATTTATTGATTAAATTAAGTTTTAGTATTTTCAAGACTGCAAAAGCAAATTCTGAAGATTAATCTTAAAAGAATAAGTTAGGCATGTTGATTTTAATTTTTTAACATTCTAATTACGTGAATCTAACGATAAGCTATGTTTCAAAGCGATCTACAATGAATTGAAGAAAACTTCACGATGTCTTCAACGTAGGATGTCTGCTGAAGTTTATCTGATCTTACGTTGCCAAATGTTTAGACCACAAAACGACATGAATCTAAAGCTGAGGAGAAAGAGGACGGGCACAAATTGCTATCGTTGGCAAGGTTAAAGGAATCTCTTATTTTACTGAACACTCTTCACTATAGACTCAACCCAGGCGAACACTTCTTCAACCTGGTCGGGTAGTTTGCAATGAAATGCAACTTCAAAGGGTAGAATCACACACGGTCTAACATGCTTTCGGCGAATCCAACCAATTAAGAGTGAAGGATTGAAATACGTCATTAGTGACATCATTCATTGTTAGTTCCGCTGAATGATCTTAATTCAACTGAAATGAAAAACCGTCAAAAAATGTATTATTGTAATAAGATTTATCATTCGATAGGAAACAATCTTTACATAAAAATATAGTAATTCTACACAAAAAAATTAGGCTAGAAAATATTTTGAAGGAATTCTGAACGATGTTAAATTATATCGTGTGTTTCTACTTTAAATCAAACAGCAGAGATATTTTTAACGTTTTGAATTTGATAAGTATTGACAAAATTCACCTACAGAAATTGATCAAGATCCATCTGAGATATTTTATTTAGAATTTCTTAGATTTGTTAAGATCAATTCTTCAATTCTTTACTAACCGAAAGATCGGAGATACCAGACTTTCATGCGGACAGAGCTGATGCAGGGTAGTTTTGAAAAAAAGTTAGTTTTTAAATACAATATGTTGTACTATTGTTCCATATAACTCTATGATACTTGATTTCACTGTATAAATCCTTCGCGTCGTATAATTATAAAAGTAAATCACTTATTTTAAACTTGGATATATGTAACCAAACAACGAGTAAAAAAAAACCAAAAAAAAAACCACAGCTTCATTTTACCATATCATTATCATATGATCCTGTATCCTTGTTTGATTCACTTGTCGAACTCCAAGATGGCGTCCATTCTTACTGCTATAGGATTATGTTATAGTCCTATGTTGCTGCCTAAAACTCCTAATAAGAAACGAGAAATAAATGAGTACGATTAATCTTTTCCATCATTAATCAGAATTATGATAAATTCCGATTAACATCATCGTGTCGTGGATTTTCCTAATCAATTCATCCTTTTAAAAAGTTCATTGGAAGAAACTATCGGTTGGCACCTATGTCCGTCCATATCTCATATTCATCCTTTTCTTCGTCTCGACATGAATTCCATTATTCCACTCCCATCAGACAGATGAAACAGAACATACGTCCTCTTCATTCGCTTTGATTGTCAGTCCACAGAATAGATGTTTCATTGATATCAACAGTTCCGAACACTATCTAACGAGATTACGCTCTCTATAATAGCTTACCACTTTACCAACATCAAAACCTTATTATTTATAATCAATCAATTCAATGATTTCTATATTGCACGTTTTTCCTATTTTATCACATCAGGAAAAACAACAAAATTGTCCAATATAGAAGAAAGTCGGAAAGGTCTTTTTACGAGCATAGTAATTAAATTTATCTTAAAAGCCATTGGGATATAAGAGAGATAGTTCATGATAATGCCAGAGTATATCTTTTTCCTGTAGACAGATGTATCGGAGGTTTCTTTGGATCTGGCATTTAATATATCTAAGAAGGGTATGCTTAGATTACTTTCTCTTTCTATTTCTAATTTAATTTCCTCGTCAATTTGTTCAAGTATGTCACGAATGCCTAGAATGATATCAGACTGTGCGTAGCATAGTATATCATCCATGTATCTTACGTAAAGTGGAATAGACTTGACCAGCTTCTAAAATCGATAATGCGGTGTCGATATAAAACACGACCCATTCAGCTATGATCGGTGCTGCAGCATGTCCCATAAAGAGGCCAATGGGTTTTTTAAATATTGGTATTTGATTTTGAAATTTGAAAAATTGCATTTCAAATAACGACGAAATCAAGGGAAACAATTGGAGAAATTCATTTTTTAATAAATAATTTGAAAATATTTTTTTAATAACTTATAATAATTCAACTTCAATAATTGCTATATATGAAAGCAGAGCTGAGAAAAATAAAATTCATTAATAAGTTCTAATGTCCAATGTTTTTAACACGGTGTTGGTTTCTAATAAAATCTTCGAATAAATACAAGCAACAGACTAATGATAAAACGATATTACTGTCTTTACTTTTTTTCTAAAATTCAATAACAATATCTCAGTTGTACTTTAACGATTCACATAAAGTGGTAACAATATTTATCTTCTGCTATCGCCTTCTTTATCACAATATTAAATTTCTAAGATTACACTTAATATTTTCGATGAAAGTTATTCAACAACTGTTCTAAAGTTTATAATAATCAGTTTCTGATGTAACTCACAGAAAATTCTCTCAATGCTGAAATTTATATTTTAAAATAATCACAGCACTCATAATAATCCTTATTTATCACTATTGCAAATACGATGTATCTAATTACGTATACTCTTTAATACTTCTTCTGGCAGTATTTCGTCTTCTTTAGAAAGACTTTTTATCGAGCCTTGTACAAAACTTCTTTAGTAGAGAATAACATCTCTCTTTCCTAAACACTAAATAAATAATGCAACAAACCAAGAATTCAAAGACATGGAATATCTAACTACAGAGAAAATGTGATCTCAATCACGTTCAAATTGATAAGTCCAAATTACAAATTTATTGTTGAAAAAATTTTCAAATTTCTTTTTTTTAAATAATATTAATAAATCTTTCAAATATCTTTTTTTATAAATAAAACTTTCGATCGTTCGATTTTAGATTCTCAAGAACATCTCTCGATACCTTCTTTTAAATCCTACAAATAGAACTCAAAGAATAACATGATATTAATGCTTAGAATCCTTTAACATTAGAAAATACCAAACATACAATATAGAGAAAGTAGCAATAATCTTCATTACATGTACATCTTTCGAGGTCTGTTCATACCTCCTCTTCAGATAATAAAATAAATAATAAAAAAGGAAAAACAAGGCATATATAAAAGCAACTCTTACAAAAACATTGGAATTCAATAATCAATAATACACTAAATGTGCTACTTATTATTACAACAATAACTTATCTACGAATTATGAACCAAATATTTATCTAAGATTGTAATCTAATGCATTGGTAACAGAGACATCAGTGTTATAGCATTTTTGTAACTTAATCAACAATGACTCAATGAATTTTCTTAAATTGTCTTTTTCAGTTGCATAAATGACAGGTTTATGACCTGTTTGTAACTGGTGTATCGCTGTAAGGTATCGCTTATTTTGTTGCCTGATGGCTCTTTCGTGTTCTTTCATTCGAATAATAATCTTGCGATTGGTTTCCCCAATATATTTACAAGCCCTGTCTCCACCTTCACATTGAATCACATATACCACACCAATCTTGTTTATGTTAACATATTTCTTCTCACAATTGAGCAGATAGCCTAAGGTATTCTTCGCTTTGTGGGCAATTTTTATATTAACCTGGCCTAAAATAGGAGCTAGGCTCTTATTTAAGTCACCCTCATACGGGATAGAAACATGTTTGTAAAACTTATAAATTTCATTGTTTATTTTGTGCATATATATTAATTTTTCTTTTTTCAATACTCTGGAAATAGTATTATTTATAAAACCTAACGGGTAATTATTATTTATAAAAATACTTCTAATCCTATCCAATTCTTCAAGCAACAACTTTCCATTAAAAAACATACCTTGATAGCCATTGTAACAGCCAAGCTAATGGCATTAATTTTGTATTTCTAATATTTTAACACACACAAACATGAACATTAACATTTTAGCATTAATATTTCACTACTTGTAGACAAGAAGATGCTAATGTTCTCACACATAACGTAGAATACCATTTTGAAGAACATCTTCCCAAAACTATCATCATAGAATCAACTGTCCATCCATCTTGCAAACAAAGCTCTAAACACACCAAGGATATATCTTCATCTCCAGCGTGACCAAAACAAAAACAGTCCTCTACATTATCTTTCTTCCGATAAAAAAACAAAACAAAGACAATATCATTTCATCTTTCCTTATAGTTAAACAAAAAAAAAATCATCTGTAGATTCTTCCTCATCAATGGTTTGTGAATAGTATCATTTTTTGTTTAAAACCAAATCAAAATAAATCGAAAATACAATATCAAATCGTTACTAATAATTATTATTATTACGGAAATTATCATAATTAGCAGAGTTTTTATGAAGGATATATTCTATCCCTTTAAATACCAAGCTTTTTGAAATGGACGTGAACAGTACATTCACATCCATAGAGAATAGTTCGTAATCTGGCTGAAAGTGTAGATCTCGCTTGTGAACTATTTTTTATACTATATTTAAGAGTCAAACATTTAGTTTCTTCATTTTATAGTAAAGATGATTGACTATTATTTCTAAAGCAGAATGCTGACAGTTGATGATGGGAAATATTGGGAACAAACCATTTGAGTGTTTAGGTGTATGGATTTTAGGGAGTCCCTTCATTGTTGGAATGGATAACTAACTATCTTTAAGTTTATAATTTATGACATTCTATTTATATAATATAACATTACACCATTTTAAATCTTCTTCCTTCAATATTCTGGTAATATTTTGGCGATATTTCGCGAAATTATATTTCACTTTTTCAAGCCTTTTTCTTCAAAATAACTTTCGAGTTTATCTCAACATTAATTGAGTTTCTTTTTCAATAAAGTAACTTAATACTAATTCACTACAACATTATAATCACATTATTGAGTTATTATTGACATATTCAATTATTATTGAGTCTCCTTTTCAATAAAGTGACTTAATACAGATTGTCTGCTTGATTTTGATCAGGAATTTTGGAAATAGCTGTTTCTATTTTCCAATGGAAGTCTGCCATTGTAACCGGGAAGGTAGGTTGAAATTCAGTCCTCTACCAATAGCTTGGAGAACTGGCTGTGGGATAACAGCATCACTTTAGTTCACAATTCGCTGAAAGAATAAGCTATTGGCCATCTCTTCAAGCTAAGGGCTGTCAATTTTTTAACGGGTGCCCTGGTGATGGATTCATATCTATTATTATTGAATGCGACTGCCAAATGTAAATGTACTGCTGAAAACGGAGTCCTGGAAGCTCACCTAAGTGCAATTGCTCGTTTGGTCCACCATCCAATTGCACTTAGGTGAGCTAAGTCGAGGTAATGTCCGCTTAAATTTGTTGCGGGAGAGAAGGAAGGCGATTTTTTTTTCCTATATCAGGTCTCCAGCCAAAATGAAAATAAAATCAGAAGAACGTTGGTTATAAGTTTTATGATTGGCATCAGTAAATATATTTCGATTTCATGGATATGGCAATGGATTGGTTTATGCTGTGTTTTGTTTTAGCAATAAGATATTCAAATGACTTTATTTGCGTAGGTAGTTATCACAGTGGCTGCAAACCAATTTGTAAATAAGGCAAGATTATCTCGTCAACAAGATAGAAATTTTTCTTCAAGTAAATATAATCATCGGCAGTGTAGAAGTTCAAACAGCATATTAATGTCACCGAGGATTTCATCTCTGTTTCTGCACCAATTTGATATTCGCTTTAGTTTTCCAACAATTTGTGGATTTTTATTTTTAACAATATTGAAGCTCATTTTATAAATCTTATATTCTATCCGGTGGGTAGTTATGATTATAAAGCAGCTTGCATTAAATTGAAACATTTGTCAGCATCACGTTACAGAATCCTCGCGCGTGTCTGAAGAGATTCCAAAGGAATAACTCTGGATGACATCTTAAAAATAGAACCACTGTTTTCCGGCCATAACATTATTGCGGAGATCTTGAGACGTTTTTTTTTTAAAAGCTAGCGGTAGTAAAGATCTTGTGTTGCAATGGTAGCTCATTTTCATTTATAACAAAAACAAAAAAATAAAAAAAACTTGCTTGTTAGATAATGGAAAAGATTTATTATAACAAAATACAAACAACCATTTTGTTTTTTTGTTTTTGTTCTGTTCTATGGCTGCTGGTGTGGTGAACATTATACTTGGATGGTGTTATCGTTGGACCAAGCGCTTAAATTCGATTATGAGATATAATATGGCACTATTTTAACAAATCTACAGAGAAAAATTATAAAAATGTTAAAAATTTTGAAGACTGTGATGCTCTTTTTGAAACTGCCAACTAAATTAGCACATTTCTGTAAAAATAAGCAATATTTACATTATAAACACGATGTACATTTCAGAATCTCAATGCTTCAGATTCTCTTTTCAAGTGCTTTTTTTTAAAAAACAAATAATTAAAATTGCAATCGCCCTAATCACGGGAGTAACACTCCCTTTCGGGCTCGTCAAAGAAAGAGGGTTGGCTTTTCTGGCGCTTATAACCAGTAATTCCCTGGTGGCCGTTCTTCAAAACAGCGGAAGCGGTGGTCTGCTAATCTCAAAAGGATTTTTTAAGGCGCTATAGGATAGGATTATAATCCGTATTCTACTACGCTCCTGGTTGATAGGTCCTGATTATAACTATGTACCGTTCTAATAATATCCGATTCATGAAATTCACGCAGGTATTTAACTTCCTTTTTCCACCGTACTGGGATCTAATTGGTGCCCCGTATTTTTACAATGTATGGCAGTGCCGTAATATTCGTTCTCCTTTTTAACTGCTTTTAAATGCTCCTTCACGCGTGTTGCCAAATCGCGTTTGGAATTGCCCACGTAAATGCAATCTTTATTCTCACCTATATTTGACTGACATTTTATAATATAAATGGTTTCCCGCATTTTTAATTTTTCTTCATTAGTGTATTGGTTACTCTTTTTGTTTAAAAAGGATCCTATGGTATTAATAGGTTTGCAAGTAACCCCAACACCTGTTGATGCTAACACAGGTTTTATCTTTTTTAAAATTCATTCATCATATTGGAGTGATACAAAGCCGCGCAGCGCTCTGTTTTTTTGGTGTCCCTATTTATTATAGGCCTAACACACCTTTTTTTATTAAGTTTTGCTTTGTAAAATGTAGTAAAGCATTGCTCAATAAACCTATCTGGAAAACAATTCTCCCGAAAGATTTGTCTAATTGTATTGCCGTTCCTTAACGTGAGCTTCATGTGTGGAACACACTTTTTGCGCCATTTAAATAGAGTTTCTCTTGTATGTTTCTGGCATTGAATTAAAAAAATTTACAGTAATAAGCGCATCGGTTTCTTTACGATGCACTGACGTGACGAATCGATCTCCCTGTTCAGAAATAAGGACATCCAAGTATGGCATTTTTCCTTCTTTCTCCTTTTCTATCGTATACTGTATTTCGGGGCAAACACCATTGACGTCCACAAGAATGTTATCCATATACTGGTTATTTACGATGAGTAGGGAGTCATCTACATAACGGCAAAAAAAAAATGCACATTATGGAATATATTACCAATCATCATAATACATTGTTCAATGAAATTTAATACTGTCTCGGCGAGCACCGCCGAGGACGGCAATCCCATAAAGGTGCCTGAGGCTTGTAAATAAAACCTTCTTTTGAATGTAAAGAACTGCAGATGAAATAAGTCAATGAGCTGTTGCAATTTATTCAAATCCACGTTATGTGCTCTATAGTTACGCTCATTTATCCTTTCAAAAACCAACTGGATAGCCTGATTTATTATTGAGGGGGTAAGGGAGGTATATAAGTTAATATTATCCAGGGAAACAAGACTTGTATTGGATATCACATTATTGGCTCCAAAATATTCAATAACCGGTTCTCTGTTACTAATCGAAAATTTGGATTGATACTCTAGTTTTTTTAACGATTTCTCTATCAATTCAGAAATGAGTGTAATAGTCTTACCTCTTCAATTTATAATTGGTCTTATTTTGTATAATCGCCCATCTTTCGCCTTACGGATTTTTGGTAATCCCTTAAAACTTGGAATGCAGTTCTTTGCTGTAGTATCTTCAATCGGGCCCCATTTTTTGCGCTTTTTTAATTTTGTAACAAATTTTATTAAGAGATTCGTTCATTCCCAATGCGCGGAAGCCAGCTTGATTTCTAATAAAATCCTCGCACATTTCAATATAATCAGGGGTGTTCAATAACACCATCGACCCTCCCTTATCAGCTTGTGTGAAGGTGATATCCTTATTGCTCGCTTGAACCTGAACTAATTCCTTGTACAGCTGTTCATTTAAAGTGAATGTGGTTCTTTTTTTAAATTTCATGCCCCCTATTACTCTTCCTAGTGTTCTTCTAACATCAGATCTTTCTACAGGATCAGAAACGAACCTTACCTGTGATTTCAGGTTTGTGGTAAGTTCAATACGATTAACCTTCTCATATTCCATGTTAAATTGAAATATCTTGCTAAGAATATCTTCCTGTACAGGAGTGAGATGGATGTCACTATCATTAACTACCTTTATACGGGATTTATCCATCATAATTGTAGTGGAAGCTTCCTCTTTCATTTTACCTAATTTAAGGCAATGTCTTTCGGTGATGGCCTTCCTGGCTCTAAAAAGCCACCTTTGCGCCATTAATCAATACATGATAATAATCCATTACTTCCTGGCAGTTGGAAAGGTGCTGAGAGGTTTTCTTTAATTGATGTACAATTCTGAATTTGCATTGGTGTGCTTCGGTAACCTTATCACTAACTATAACCACCTTTGAAATTTGTCTTTGAAAAATAGAACCTTTCTATTATTCGAGGGGACGCATATCCGACATCTTGGTGGACCCAACGCTTCTTTCCTACAAATGTTATTGTACGTGACCGCTGCTTTTGCTGCCTCAAGGCGCTTATTAAGAGTAAGAAAATGCTTGATATCTTTCTTCATAAAAGGATATTTAAAATAAATCCCTGCAATAGTGGCCATTGCCGTATAATCAACCATAAAATCAATTTTAATGTGCTTTTAAGAATTTTCAAACTGTCAACTAAATTAGCACATTTCTATAAAAATAAGCAATATTTACATAATAAACACGGCGTACGTTTCAGAATCTCAATGCTGCAGATTCAAGTGCTTTTTTTTTCAATTGCTTTTTTTAAAAAACAAATAATTAAAATTACAATCGTCCTAATCAAGGGAGTGACACCCCCCGTTCGGGCTTGTCAAAAAGAGAGAGTTGTCTTTTAGGGCGCTTATAACCAGTAATTCCCTGGTGGCCGTTCTTAAAAACAGCGGAAGCGGTGGTCTGCTAATCTCCAAAAGGATTTTTTGTAAGGCGGTATAGGATAGGATTTTAATCCGTATTCTAATACATTCCTGATTGATAGGTCCTGATTATAACTATGTACCGTTCTAATACCCGATTCATAAAATTCACGCAGATATTTCGACTTCCTTTTTCCAAAAACTGTACTGGGATCACCGTACTGGGATCTAATTGGTGCCCCGTACTTTTACAATGTATGGCAGTGCCGTTGTTTTTTTATTTATTTCTTTATTTCTAAATTTGAAATTACAGTCCTGCTAGGTTTTCAATTAGAAATCCTGTGGTGCAGGTGCTGAAAATATAAATAATTTATATATATAATATTTGCAAGTCAGAGAACAATTACAGTAATATTACATTAATTATATAAAAATTAACATACCTCAGAAATACAAAAAGAAAATTAAATAATAATTATTATAAATATCATTCATTACAATAAAATTTAAGGTTGCCAAATTATTTTTTTATTTATTATTCCAATTACAATTTCTCTTTAAATGTTTATACTTATTAATATGAAAAATTTCTAAATCTAATTGTTTAAAGATTTTAAACAACAATCTATTATTATCTCTCATACCAAAATTATTTTTTGGAGAATCAAAACTAATTAGATAATTGCAAACATTTCTAGTATTTAATATATTTACATTATTTTTTAACTTGTTTGACATAGAATAGAATTTTTTTAAAATAATAATATACATAATTTTTTCAATAGGAAACATAATGTTATAGAAAATCCTAATATCTGTTTTTTGTTTATCAGTATAAAATTTATTTTTAGTAAAAATTTGATTTAGTATTAATCTATTTATATTCTCTAATTGTGCTTTACTTAAATATATCCAACATTCAATTCCATAACAAAAAAAAAGATTCAACAAAAGCTTTATAAATCATAATTTTTTGTTTTACTGGAAAAATATATGCAATATGGTTAAACATAAATAGAAAAGAATTTAATTTTTTCACTATTTCAAAATAATAACTATTCCAACTTCATCAAAATAGATACCCAAGTATTTTTGTACTTGTACTTTTTCAATTTTTTTACAATTATATAAGTAATTAGAATAATAAATTCCTTTACATTTAATATCATGTAGAATAACTTTTACATCTACAGTTAACGGTTTATTTTTTGTTTTGACAATTATTAATTTTGTTTTATAAAGATTTATTATCATTTTATTAGCAATTGACCAAGAAATAATAGAGTTTAAGTCTTTCTGTATTTGGTATAGTGCATTTAATAAGACATCATCTGCATAAGAATAGACTTTTGAATGCGAATAAAGTTCTCCTTTTTAACTGCTTTTAAGTGCTCCTTCAAGCGTCTTGCCAATTCGCGTTTGGAATTGCCCACGTAAATGCAATCTTTATTCTCACCTATATTTGACGTTCCCCGCATTTTTAATTTTTTGGTAGGGCATCTCTAATGATACCACGCCATTGATTTCGATTCATGGCGGCTTTTTATGCGTCGGCTGTCAAGATGTGGAGCGGTTGAAGATCAAGTGCCAACTGGCTCAACTGAAGTGAATAAAATAAGGAGAATGACCACGTTTAATCAAGTTCCTTAAGCAGAGTAGTTAGGCATTATCCTAAACTTAAAAACTTAAGAGGCTATAAAATAAACGAGATAAACAAGCTTCAATCATTGCATAAACATTTAATTGAAATGAGATGTTTGAAATACAAAAACACTCTTTCTGGCTATAGCTTTGATTATCTACAAGGTTCAACTTATGTGAAAAGTCTCTTTAATACTTCGGCTGGTTACTAATACAAGATAACCCTTTTCGATAACAGCCCTACTGTTTCGTAAAGTTCATAAACTTATTCTTCATTTACTTTCTGAAAATATTGGGTTTAGTATAATGTTGGATTAAATAAATTGGTCGATGCTATCTCCTGCTCTATTTATTCCCTAAACTCTTTTCAATAAAAATATATTTTTTATTTTTGATGACAATTTAGTGTTAACTAAGATGTTATCAAAAAAACAGTAGCAGAAGCAGTGGCCAAGAATTCTAACAAATATCTTTTAATAAATCATATTGATTCCTCAGGTTACATGCATTCATTTTCTCAACGCTAAAGTCAATAGTTCTTAATTCGTTCATATATATCTTGAATACTGTCCAAGTTCCGCTAGAAGATACATTCACTTCCCGGTAAAATTAATTCTTTTTCACATTCAGAAATTTCTAAGTCTATTATATGATGAGGCTTCTTTTAATCTCGATTTGTTAGTCCATCACATCTCCATCGAAAAAAAAAATCTGAAATGAGAATCTAAGAAAGAAGAAAATAAAGTGAGATTCATTTATCCTTCTTAGAATAATTAATCATCTTTAAAGTCATTCAAAAAGTTCCCTTAAATTAGTTTTATCACTTAAGACTTATTGATAACCGATCGTCACATAAAGTTTCCTTTCGAACAACGATCACTGATAAAGTTTCTCTAAGTTCACTTAAAATCTTCTTTAAATATTTCACCACTAGTGAATCAAAAGTTTTTACTTAAAATATTATATATGAAACTATTAAGATCGCCAAATCTATTATTTTATCACCACTGTCGATAAAGTTAATAGAATTAATCTACATTCGATTTTGGCTTCTCACCACATGTTAAATTAATGGCTTTTCACAGTGTACTTAAAGTAATGGTTCCTTACCCCGCATGGGTATTTATTTCAACGTTAATTATTATATTGATTGCACAGATGAATTAGAATTAAAGTTCTTATATACTGTTCCCTCCAAACAAAATTTATTGATATCCTAACTTCAGACCAACGCCATTTTGGAACGAATGTTCTTTAGTTCCAAAACAAAAATAACGATATCTTCTTTAATGGAAACTCCCGTCAAGAAATTCGACAAAATAAAATAGTTTGTACTTAGTCTCCAAGAAATATCTTCTTAGTATAATTATCCACTAGATAATAAAATGTTGCTTGTATATTTCATCGGGAGGCTTATGAGATTCACATCAATTCACGTTGACGATAGTTGAGTATTCATTCTCCTTATATATATCACAATTCCCAAAATTCCAGGAGAATTTAGATTATCGAGATCCCATAGACATCATTTCCGAATTTCATAATTCGCATTAAGCTCCAATATATTTTACTTTGGATATCACTAAAGTTTTTTTCTTCTCCCTTCGGAGAAAAATATTTGAACTACCTTTCTAAAAGGTTTTTAGAATTCATCTCCCTATTTTTGCCAAAAAAACAATCAGTCGAATCTATTAGCTCGCATTTCATGTCTCGTCACCATTGTTAACCACACGAGTTGCTAATCTCTCTTTTAACTATTGTTTTCGGCTAAGGCTTAAGATTTTTTCTCAAATATTTCCTGAAAAGAGACAAATGCAATTGATTAAATTCATATCTACAATTTGAATTCGAAAAACAAGTAAGTAATCCTTTTTTTCGAGACAAATCCGTTTCACTTTCACTAGTTTCTTTGTATTGTTAGTCGTAGCTAATAAAATGACCGAGTCATTAGTTAAATCACTCTGGATTAACATTAAATAGTATGCGTTTCTAGTCTCTGTTTACTAACTCAATTTGGCGTCTAGCTGTGTGTTGTGTTGATGTGAAAATCTCAAAGTTTCATACTCACTGACCTTGCTTCTAATGACGATAAATCCTTACAACGTATCCAGATCCAATCGCAGGATTAGGCGCACTAAACTCACAATCCTTTGTGTGAAGCGAACATAATCAAATATGGCGGCTTGCCATGTAGAACACACTAACAATAACGTTGATTCTATGCTACGGAAACTGTGTATTTTCCCAAATACTAAACATCGTGACTTCAGTAACTCCTGAATCAATAGCACTATTTTGCATTCAATGGACGATTGAAACGGAACACCAGTGTTCAGGATTCAATGTCAACCATGTTTTCTTCGGGGCGTTTCGGGCGATTTTCCAACCAGTAGGTCGTTCTGTGTTAAGGCACTGGTAAGGTAGCCTCGAAAACTCCATGCGACAGACATGGCCAAACCACTGTAGTCGGTGTTGTTTGATATAAGAATCGATAGTGCATTGACTATTGCAGACCTATCGAATGTCCTCACTTTTCCAGTGATCTCAGCCTAAGGTGGAGAATACTACGCAGGCATCTCAGTTGGGAAACGCTCCAGCAGGTTTAAGTCACTAGTAAGCAATGTTCAAGATTCAGATCCATACAGTAAGATGGTGCGTATAGAGGCATTGAAGATTCGCATCTTAGTTGTAGTTGACACGTCTGATTGGTTCCGTAGACACTTCCATAAGGAGGCAAAGGCAGCAGTACCGATTCGGCTCTTAATGTCCTTAGTGGCTGCCACACATTGACTATCAATGATGGACCCTAGATATTTAAACGCATCTACTCATCGACAACATCAGAAATCATTTGCTGTTTTATTTGTTTAAAAGTTACTTTTGATTAATATTTAGTTGACTAAAACTTTTGTATTTTACATAATTGATTAACCTATATCCAAAGTTATTTTTAATATTCGATGTTTTTTTTCTTATTCTTAATTGTTCCTTTGTTGGTTTATAGTTAAAATTAGTGTAAACATTATGAAATATTTTCATCGTTAGTTTATTAATATTTTCCATTTGTTATTTATTAATGTTAACACAACATTCCAGACAATAATTTAAAAGTGAATCTACAAGAGACTTATGAGTAGATTATGAGTTTTTGTCTAAATGGAAAAACATTTTTAAGATAATAGAAAAGAAAGGAATAAGAACTTAACGTCCCTATTACAAAATAATACTGTCTATTCCAAGAGAACTTATTGTCTATATAGATTCCTAGGTATTTATATGTTGAAATTATTTCAATTTTATTAGTTACATATATTCATAAAAACATTGTTACTTTGAATATTTTAATCTTCTGTTTCATCTAAACTAATGACTAAATTATTGTTTAGTATTTTATTTTTATTTTTAATTATTACAAAACTTTAAAGTGTGTAAAATTAATGCATTGGATTCAAAATGAAGGACAAGAGGCTTATCAAGTTCACCAGAATGTTTACTGTCACGGACTTGACAGGCAGTCAAGTAATTAAAATCACCTGTTCTAAGGGCATAAGCGTGCTGGGATATATGCTTCAATACCGGCTTTCGTGTCTCCCCAATATACCTACAACTGTTACCTTTGCAACCAATAGCATAAACCACCCCTCGAGGATTCAAATGGGTGTTACAAGTACTAGCATTAATGGACGATAAGGATAAGGATATAAGAGGGTCGGCTAACAGCCGTTAAGCCACTCAGACCTCATACATGGGTCCATTGTGTACCCTCATAAAACATTGTTTAAACCAATATTAATGGACGTAGCAAGGGTAAATAAAATAGGAGAAGTAAGCCTGATACCAAATGGCTTTATTTTTTTCTGCAGAATAGGGAACAATGTCGGGTGATAAGGGATAGACACATAGATGACATTATTAGGAATGGAGGTGGGGGAGGAGGATTATAAATACGTTGCAAAGCAGCAACTATCTGCTTAGTAATAAATGTTGATGGATAATTATTAATAAGTATTTGTTGGATTCTTAGGAGCTCGGATTCAAAAATTAACCTGTGAGCTTGATAGTTTAAAAGCTGTTAACAGCCATTTGGATGATGTTGATTTTGAAGGCAAAGGGGCATGTCGATTGGAAATTTGAATTAATCCACTTGCCGTGGGTTTACGGAACACTTCAATAGAAAAGGAGGAAGACTCCCTAGTTAATAAAACATTCAAAAAAGGAATAGAATTGTTGGTTTCATATTCAATTTTGAGTTTAATATTTGAGGAAGCTGATTAAAAGTGTCCTTAATTGTTGATTGTTTAGGCGAACTAGAATAGAAAAGAGGTCGTCAACATATCGGCAATAAAAGGGAATGAGAAATTTCCCATTATCCAAAATAAGAAAGGCCTGTTCCTCAATGTAAATCATACAAGGCTCAGTCAATGAAGCAGAGGCTGATATGATTAAGCCTTGGGATGAGCTCTTGTGTTTACGAATCCCATTTTCCTTATCTCTGTCTTCAAAGTCTTGTACCATGATAACCCGGCCTGCTTTAAACCCATACAATGCCTTTTTTAATCTCAAACCTGTTGAGTGTTTCTTTCTTTACCACTCCGTTGGGAAAAGAAATTTGATGTACATGTCTTCTTCCAACATTGCATTTAAATAGGCCCCCTTGACATCGCACTGATGGATGTTCCATTGATTTTCTGTTGCTAACGCGAGCAGAACTCTCAAGTGTTCCAAGATAGGTGTAGGTGCATACGTTTTATCATAATCCATGCCCTCTCTTTGTGTGTAACCTTTATCCATTCAGAACTGTGACCTCACGGCCTCCTGGTATGACTTAGGTTCGTCATTGACTGATAACGCATACATCTTCACTTTTCTTCATCTGAGTTCCATTGGGAGCGCCTCAGTTTCTTCTTGGGAACTAACACTGTTTTTAGATTCATCTTGATTTTCATCCTCTTGATCACTCATCGCGGTTTCTTCATCTTCGTCAGATGAGACATCTACCCGCTCCTCATTGAATAATGATGCGTAATCTTCGTTCTGAGTTCTTTTGTTATTCAGCAATTCCACTCCTAGTTTGCTCTCATCGACATACGCATTACGTGTTTCATAAACTTTATTCCTTTCAGGATCCAAAATCTTGTATCCTCGCACTCTTTGAAAATATCCGACAAGTATGCCCTTCCAACATTTGCTCAAGAATTTATTCTTAATTTGAATGTTAGGTTTCTTCACATAGTAGAGGGGCAAATGGTGTTCCGTGGGATTTTTTGTGAAGGGAAGGTGCGATCATGTGGAATCTATTTATTTATGCTACATAATGGTGTCCCACGTAACACAAAGCGTTGGCCCAACGTTGGCTGATGGTTGGCACTGTTGGGGAATGGTTGGTGGTTTTGCCAACCAAATGCCAACAGTTGCCAACCGTTGGCAAACAGGCGTTGGCCTTACGTTGTGAAAACATCGTTGGCCCAACGTTGTTTTTTTGGTTGGCAAATTAAAAGTGACAAATTATGTATTATGTTTCTATATTATTGGCAAATTAAAATACATATGTAATTTTAAAATTAAAATAATGATTTCATTGCATGAAATTTAAATGTTAAAATTACTCTGGACAACACCCTATGAAGAAGCGTCGCATAGCCAAGTCCCCGGTAGAGGGAGCCACCAATACCTAACTCCGCAGGAATCGCAGCTCGTGCGTTGCTTCGGACATTTCATGGATTTCTAAGTTTGATTGTTCTTTTGAAGAGAGAAATTGCAGTTTTTATCAATCGAATATATACACAATTCTTTGTGGAGAATCTGGAGTTAACAAAGGTAAGACCCTTTTTATTTAATATAATTTAAAATACTTTCGAAATATATCTTAACGAATTCGTTAGGCCTACATTTTTAGAGCAAGCCATGTGAATTTCGAAGTAGTAGTACCGGGTGTTTACCTCCAAATTGCGCTGTTTGTTTTTTATGATGTCATCAATCCAAGATGGCCGCCATACTCATTACATTAAGAATAACTCCTTCCAGAGTGCTAGTACGCAAAATTTGCATACTACATTTTTTTTGTTGTGCTTCAGCCGAAGAAGAAATTTAGTCCTTATCAAGTTTTTCATATCTGCTACCGTTTGTGAGTTATGTTCCATTAAATATGTCACCATCGGCTGAGAACATATTACCAACAGTTATTTATTAAGAGATAAAAAAATAATGATTGTGCTGTTTTTTACTCACAATAACTTTAATAATACAATATGAAATCACTAGTAGAGTAGTAGTTATATATAATTGTATGAAATGCACGTTACTAATACATATACAATGATATAGATCAAATAATGAATTTGTAGTAAGGCCTAGTAGTAGTATAAGTTCTTAAAATGGATTATGTAATAATATAAAAAAAAAACATTATTTAATGAGATTACATTATTCTCTTGAAAACAAGTTATCACCGTTCAAGTCCTCACATGAATCATCATGGTTTGTAATGACATCACAGTTGTCACATGTTTCTTCGTCTCCTCTACACATACATAGTTCAGTGCACTTTAGATTGTGGGAATGACATTTACATGGTGGAACACACTTCCTTTTAACACAAGAGCACCTAATAAGCTGAAGAAATGTCTCTGGAGCGCAAATTAGCATACACATAACAGGAGTATAATGGTCGCTTTTCTTTTTAAAACCCCAACCAAAGTTTAAAGGTGAAGGCAGATTTGGATAGGGCTGGTCAGCACGGGACCATTCTATGGTTTGATAGCGAACTCTTTTGTAACTCTAACATATGGTGTCAGTGATGCTTTTGTTGGTGGCAAGTTTTCTCCTTGAGTTTCTTGCATTGTGAACATCCACCACCCTCAGATCTGCAATGTTTGATATATTTGTGCCAGGGACATAGACTTGACATATAAACGTTTCTAATAAAAGTCTAACATTATCAACTAAGTTTTCCAAGCGTTAAGTGTGCTAATAGCTTCGAGAATGTTGTCATCTGCTTTACTGAAGACTTTCCAAAAAGAGGTTTTTCCTTTCTTTGCCATTGTACCTGTGGTGTCACTTCCGGACAATGCATGTAAACCTAGTAATGCTGAAGTTTTCTTTATACCATTTCAGGAGCGATCAAAAAAAAACCTTGCCAGTGCACTTTTATTTTGGGTAATATTCACAAGGCCTCCTGCTACCTTCAATGCGCAATTTTGGTATTCTAGAGCCTCGTCTGCACCCAAAGCACAAAATGGTACCTTACTCTTGTTTACTACCCATTTCCCTTTCATAAACTCTTTCCAGATATGTGGGGTTGTCTTTTCTATCTGCCTTATGTTACCTAAATGCCAAGCGAGCATACATGCATAGTTTCTTAAATCAAGAGCAAAGAAATATTTGACAAAATTTTCCATTGAAGCTAGATGTAGCTCCCAATTACTAGTTCTGACAGATAGTATGTAACGCAACATAGTCCCAACCATTTCCATATATTGGCGAGCAAGTTTTAAAGGTGGGTTTGTACTCTTCTTCGGCATTATCAAACTCCTCCATTTTCGACAGGATTTTCAAGTTCTTTACAACAGAAACAGTCTGTTTGTGAACTGAATTAATATCTGTAACGTTGCCTATCTGCAGGGTAGCAATCAACTTTTTGCTCTCCCTGTCTAATTCATCTTTTATACCGTCATGGTAGGTAAAAAAGAAGTCAGTATAGCATTTACATAAAGCAAGCAGAAGTGTTGTATGCGCTTGTATTCCTCGTCTCACATGCTTTCCTGCCAGGATTTGTGACATTACTGCATCACCATATAAATCACATTCTACAAATGTATCTATTGCTCTTAGCATTGCCAATTACTCTGTGTAATTCCCCTCGTCGCAAAACCCAATTTTTGAAAAAGATCAAACAATTGCCATTGTCACGGGGTCTTTTATGCCCCCCGGAACAAATATGTAAAAAAGATTAATAATAGAAACAATTATTGTAAACGGACAGTTTGACTAAATAGGAGGACGAAGGCGATCCGCTGGGCCCATATTTTTTCACGCCAAAATTTCCCCTAACAAATAGCCGCTCCCAGCCGCTCCAACATACCTATTCATATAACCCTTATTACCTTAAATACTACACCTCTTTGTGAATAATAAAAGATAAACTCATGAAATGAAAGTTCAACAATCAAACAACTTGCATTTTAAACAATTTCACGGTTATATGTTTTACTTATTATTAATACACCAATAATTAAATCTAACAATAAAAGGTTATTATAATAAATAAAAAACACAACATCTTCTTTCCAAAATATCGCTATATTTCGCAGATAACTTATCTGCTTCTTCAGGCTAATACATATTCTTCATTAACAAAAAGTTTAAATGATTAAAATATATAGTAAGTACAACGGTATTATTCACGTTGTACTTACTATATATTGTTACTATTCTAATCATTTAAACTTTTTGTTAATGAA
>JAFIDM010126062.1:0-19426 GCA_023159025.1 Thereuonema tuberculata | reverse complement strand
GAACTCATTATTTGATAGCGCGCGAACAAATTGAATAAAAGTAGGATTGGACATTCAGGAACCAGCAATAATCCAAGGGTTAGCGTTCCTGACTGCGAGGACAGAGGTCCTCAGTTCAAATCCCTGCAACGCGAAAAAAATAATAAAAAAAAAAAAAAAATTGTAAGCTAACTTTATCAGCAAGGGAAACTACAAATTAACAATTGCGCCTGACAGACAGACACAGAAATGAAAGAGTTTAGTAATATCGATTCAAGCATTGAAAATACATTTGAAATCCTAAACATGAATGACAATGACGTAATAAAAACTCTTAAGATGATCTCTAATCTAAAATTGCTGTAAATGAAGAATGAGAACTTTTTCTTAAGCAACAGAATTTTCTTGATGGAAGTTGATGACTCAAATGGGTGGTTTTCTTTTATTCACTTTGGTCAAATTTTAATTCAAAATTCATTAAGTGATATGCAGTTTTCTCTGAAATATTGGTGAAAAATTGCAATTTTTTGGTATCCCTAATTTCAATTCCCCAATTCAAATTATCAAAATTAAAGCATTGTCGGATTTAAATTATTTATTTTCAAAAGAGTACTAAAGTAGAGCTTCGATTATCCGAGGTAATGAGGACCGAGGGTATCTCGGATAATCGAAAACTCGGATAACACGGACTCTGTCAAAAATCGAGAGGTAAACCTTTGAGATAGCTGTGCAAGGATGAGGTCGGATTCATCATCATACTGTATGGGTAAAGTTTCTTGATTTTCCGTGATGTTTAATAACTTCCTCCCTGACTTCTGAAGAGTAGAACTTTTGATCTTGTTCCATGCCTGAGCTGACATGTAAACAACATGTTTCATTGTGATTTTTTTAAGAGTCTGTATGACGTTGTTTCCTTCATGATTTGCGCTAATGAGGCTTTTCAAAAGTTTGCGTTTATAATTACGCTTCAGATTTTCCAACACACCTTGGTCCATGGGCTGGAGAAGATGCATGACACTGGGGGGGGGGGGATGGTCTTAATATCGCCAGAAACCATTTCTTCTGTATCAGGATGAGCAAGGCAGTTGTCCATTACTATCGACATTTGCGCCTTGAAAAGCTCTTCGAGGCAGCTTGCTTTCTTTTAAAACTTTTCAACTTGTGGCACAAAGTCAGTGAAAAACCAGTCTTTAAAATTTTTAGCATCCATCCATGCATTTGTCTGACTTTTGTACAGCACAGGCAGGCTAGGAATAGACACATTTTTGAAAGCATGCGGCTTGGCAGATTTCCCTATCATCAATAACTTTAACTTTCAATCCTCGCTAGCAATAGAGTAAGCCAAGAGTGTGACCCTATCTTTTGACCTTTTAACACCAGTATCGGCAGCCTCTTTTTTTCAGAAGCAAGTGTTTTGTAGGAAGCATACGGTAGTTCAAGCCTGTTCCGTCACAGCTAAAAATCTGTTGAGGTGAGAAATCTACATCTTTAATCAGTGCTTCAAATTCGCCCTTGAACTGTAGTACGTTGGCATGATTGGACGATAATTTCTCACCAGAAATGTTTAGCTCCCTGATTCCATACCTTGTTTTCCAGTAATGAAGCCACCCTCTGCTTGCTGTAATAATTTCTTTTTCTCTGTCTTTTAATTTTTCATGGAATTGAATAACCTTTTCCTGTAGCGTAGGTCCACTCACTGGACTTCCTTTGATCCGGAGCTGTGTAAACCACATAAACAAGACACTTGAAGTTTTTTCAAACTCTCTGGTTTTCATAGTTTTTCGTTTATCACTCTCGTTGCTAACACCAGTCTCCTACGGTAACTTCTCCCAAACCTAAATCTGAAGCCACTTTTTTTAATTGTCTCTCCATTATCGAGTCTGTTAATGGATTGTAATTTAGTCTCCAAAGACACAACAGTTCTTTGCATCTAGCACTCATCACGCAACCAATACAAACAAATCAATACAAACTGTAAACGAACTGTTCACTAGCAGAATGAAAAAGCAACTGAGATCAGTGACAGTAGGCAGATGATCTATGCGGGCTGCCCCCTTCCACCCTCCCGCCCCTACATTTCTTTGTGCGCCGTTTCTATTTTTACACCACTTTGAGCGGCACTTTATCCGAACGCTTCTACCGCGTAAAACGGGATTTTTTTTTGGGGGGGGGACTACCTCGGTTAACCCGGAGCTCGGTTAGTCAGGGCTCGGATAACCGACGCTCTATTGTAGTTGGTTTTGAAATTTTTTGTTAAGTTTTCCTACTTTCCAAAAAAAGGTTTGATGCAGAAAATTCAAGCTCTCTAATCTCTTCTGTCATTCATTGACAATAACGTATCCCTAAGCTTTATCTTAGACTGCTTCTTTTCAAAAATGTTTTGTAAAATATATTTCAAATTAAGGAATATTCGATAAAAGGTTTTGATCTTTTACAAGCACACAGTTATAGAAACTGGATATTCAAAAACCCAAAACATATTTGCAATGGCTTTCTTGGAAATTCAGAATTTTGAATTCCAAGAGAGTTCTTTTAATGGATCCTTCGATTTATAACACTATTCGGAAAATCTAATGATAAAAATTTAATGAAAATTGAAGAATATCTCTCAAATTTGAATACTAATTTATAGTAAGTAAGTCTATTTAACTTTAATCGGAGTTTTACCCTTTACAAGTTATATGATTCCAAAGCTGTTAGACTATTATTTTACATTATAAAATCTTTTAGTTTTTAATTACAACAATATAAATTAATCCTAAATTAAATTTGATTTTAACTTTATCCTCCCAATCAGAATAAGTAATTAACAATATAAATGTAAATATATCCAAATAAATAATATCAATCCTAAGATAGGAGAAAACACACCAAAAAAAAAAACCTGTATACAAAGTACACACATACATAATTTCATTAATCGAACAAAGCAGCACCATAAATAAACAAAATTATAACTATTTTACACATATAATTCCTTAATGGCAAATTAAAAGAAATTAAAAAAAAAAAACCTACATTTCCAATCAATTCAATTGCAACTATACTAATTCCATTTTTTTCCCTTTCTCAATAAATATTATCATGAATTTACATAATTTTTTATTTACATATTGAGAGGACAAAATTTTATACCACCAACCTCTTCTATCCTTAACATTCTTAATTTCCAATCTTTCCCTTTCTTACGTCAATTTCTCGCAATCAAAAATGACATGTTCCCAACCCTCTATTACTTTGCAACCCAACCTACAAAATTTATCTCCTGTTTTTTTCCAGTATTTGCTTTTCCTCCATAGGCATCCCATTCTTAATTTCATATATACTTCTTTTATATACTTATTTTTAACTTTTGTACAAATGTAGTAAGAACCATTTATTTGCCAATTTAAAAATTTGAAATATTCATTATATGCCGAATTTTGTATTTTATTATATATTTTTTGCAAGCCGTGCCGGCGTGGCCGAGCGGTCTCGACGGTGGTCTGCCGTGCGGCCAGTATGCTGGGTTCGAATCCCGGTCGTGGCATGGATGTTTCTTTCTTCTTCTGTTTCTGTCCGTTCCTGCGGGTATCACTTGATGCTGCCTCCTATGGCGTACCCTGGGCAACGATTCGTCGGTTAAAGGCATCATATCTCGCCCCTTGTTGTTGGCCTAAAGAAAGACGATCAGTCTACAAGCCCGGGCATTTGTAAAAAAAAAATATATTTTTTGCAAAGTTATTTCGCCAATTCTCTTTATAATATTTACTTTATTGGATGCCCAGTAATCGGCCTCTAAAGCTCTCTCCCATTCTACTACCCCTCCCGCTTCAATAAATATTTCATTAATTTTTTGTGTCCAATTATTTACTTTTCCAATTTTAGCTTTCGAAACCATATCTTCCCAACATATTCTCGGCAGTCTTGTTATATTTAAATTTATTATTTTTTCCAAATATGTAATGCTCTTTTTAGCAAATCTAGACGAAGAGGAAACAGACCTAATTCCGCATTAATAATATATCCTGGGACATCTCTATCCATCGACCAAACAACTTTCATAAACAAATTTTGTATAGATTCAAATTCTTCTCTAATTAACCATCCATCAATTTCCATTCATAACTTAATACTTTTTATCATTGTTTTAAATAAAAATCTAATTTTACTCCAATCCTCTAATTTTGATCTTTTTATTAATTTAATTACTTCCCACGCCGCTGCAACACCTTCTCTTTCTATATTTCACGTTTTCATTTATACTGTTTTGTGTTGAAAAAACCTTCCTAAGTATTGAAAACTATTTGTAATTAAAATTTCTTCATTATCCCAGTACCACTTTTCATTTTTCGCTCTTTTTCCTCCTCTTCTAAAAATAATAATTTTTGTTTTCTTTAAATTTATTGTTAGTTTATTAACTTTTGTGAATTCCTTAAGTATCTTAATCATCTTATCTAATTCTGATTTTGTTTCCGCCATTAACACCAAATCGTCCGCATACAATAAGCTATAAATTTTTTCTTTTCCTATCTTAGTTCCACCCCATCCTTCTTCTCTTAATTTTAGTTCTAGATTATTAAGCAAAATTATAAATAAAACGGGACTTAGGCCACAACCCTGTCGTACACCTTTATTAAATTTAATTTTTTCTGTTCCATTCCCAATTGTAACTATAATTTCTTCATAGATATTCCTAATTATTCTCAAAACTTTACCCTTTATTCCTATTTCCTCCAAACATTTTAGTAATATCGTTCTGTCTATGGAACCAAATGCCGTTTTAAAGTCTACAAATAGTGCATACAATTTCTTTTTTTTTCCATCAACCTTGTAGTTATACATGTATTTAGAACGAATGTATTTAGAACATATTGTCTATTGTCGAATAACCTTTCAGGAATCCTGCTTGATTTTCTACAATCAAAGTTTTTTCTTCTAGCCATTTTTCTATTCCACCTCTTAAAGTTTCTCCAAATATCCTAAAATATGTATTTAATAATGTAATTCCTCTATAGTTATTTGGGTCGCATTTATTTCCCGATTTATAAATAGGGATAATTTTTCCAGTTCTCCAATTATCCGAGATTTTTTCGGCCTTCCAAATCCGATTCATCCAGCTTAAAAATACTGTAATCCCTTCTGTAGGCAAATTCTTAATATAATCATTTTTTATTCCATCAGGGCCTGCAGCTTTGTGCATTTTTAAGCGTTTCAAAACTGACATTAATTCTGTGAGATTGACATCTTCATTAAATAGTTCTATTTCCTCATCTATCTTCACTAACCTATTTTCAATTTCTTTTTCCTTTCCTTTTTCAATTTTGTTACTTTTCTCAGTCTTCGAAACTCTAATCCCCTCCAATAATGTGATAAAATGATCCTCCAATACATCATCATCTACTTCTTTTTTATAATCACAATTTCTTACTTTACCTCTGTATTTCTTAATCATGTCCCAAAATTCCTTACCCGTATTAATCCTATCAAAATTTTCTTTTATGTTTTCCTCCCATAATTCTTTTTTCTCTTTGCACATTTTTTTAAATTGTTTTTTCAATACTATATATTTTTTTCTTTCCTCTATTGTATTTTCATTCTTAAAATTTTTTAACTGTTCTTTTACCTTCCTTTTTAAATCTTTAAGTTCTTTATCACGCCATCCCTTTTCTTCTATATTTTCTTTCTTTTCTCTTATACTATGTATCCCCTCTTTTAATAATTTTGTGAAGATTTCATCAAATGCATTTATTTCATGAATAGAATTTAAATCGTTTAATTTTTCTGAAATTACCTGTTTATATTTATTTATATTTTCCCCTATTAAACTCACTTCCCATATATATTTCTTTGTTACATACTCAACTATATTTTTTCTACATACCCTATGTCTTATTGAGATTGGCAGATGGTCTGATATCCAACAATCCCCTACTTCAAAATAAATATCATTTTGTAAGAATTTTTCGTTAACAAAGCAAAGGTCGATCACTGAGTATCCTGTATTACCAATATAAGTCCAGTTTTCTGCATTATTGTTTTCACTGTTTCCATTTAAAATTTCTAAATTATTTTCTCTTGCCCATTCCATAAGTAATTTTCCCTCTTTATTACACACCTTATCCAAAGAGTTTCTATCTTCAAATAATAATTCGTCCTCAAAATTAGAATTAATACATTCACAATTAAATTACCTACGCGCACATTCATGTCCCCTATAACAATTATATTTACATCATTTTTTAAATCCTCTATAATGTTTTCATTTAATTTATGTAATAATCTATTTATAACTTTATTATAAATTGCAATAAACTTATAGGGGTCTTTTCGACTCACAATATTTACAATAATACAATCCTCATAAATCTTTTGCGACACAAATTAAATACTGTTGCCCTTATTTATTCCTAAACTAATGCGACCACTTGGTCTTCCAAATTTACTTTGTTTATCTGCTAATTTATGACTCTATTCATATCTATTACTTAAACCAATATTTTCAATATTTTCAGCTTTTAACAACCATGTTTCAATTAAAATTATTACATCGAAGTCATTTAACACTTAAATCACTATTATCCTTATTCATTAAACCATTCACATTCCAGGCTATTATCGTTGGAACGTTATTTTTAACTTTTTCCTTATTGGAATTCTTTTTCTTTTTTCCATTCATTGGTTGTAAATTACTTTCTTCTCCTTTACTATTACAACTTGACCATTTTTCAGGTTTTTGAAACCTCTGTTGATAACCTTCTAAGCTTTCTTCACCTTGGTTAATTACGATTTCTCGTTTTTTGAGTCTTTTCCTTCACTATTCTTCCCCCCTATTTCATTTACTCTCCCCCTTTCTTCTGATTTAGCTTTTCTCATCCATTCTTCATACGACCATATTTTATCATTTACCTTTAGCTTATTAAAAGTGACTCCTTTAAGTGACTTTACCTGTTGCTCTAGATATATCATTTTATTTCTAAAGAGTTCATTTTCTTCTTTTATTATTTTAATTAGCTTTGTTTCTTCTTTGACTACATCTATATCTTTCTTCAATTCTTGAAGAACTTTTAATATATTTTCTTGGAAATTAGCACTCAGCTTATTTTCTTCCCTTTCCCTTGCTACCTTGTTAATGGCCTCTTCTGACTGTAAGGCTGATAATTGACTCTCCGCTTCAGTATTTCTTTTTGGTCTTTTCTCCGGGGGAGATCTGCTTATATTACTTCTAGTAGCAAATATATCCAGCTGGCTTCTTGAATCATTGCTAGCTTTAATGCAAGATCTAGAGGAATTTAAACTACCCACACTACCTGCACGAGGTCTTCTGCTAATAAACTCTTCCATCTTTAAATTGCTTAAGACGGCCTTAATATTTTCACTGGCTTATTTAATCAAATAAATTCAAAAGTTCAGTTCAGTTCCATTAATTATTGTTTTCAGTTTGTATCCCTATTTATATGAAATTAGAGTACTTACAGGCCACACAAGTTGATCCACCTTCCTAATCGCTTCTAATTGGACTGCGTCTCACATGATTTTATTCTTCGAATATCTTATAAGTAATTTTTTACTTTACTTATCCTTTATCACTTATTGAACTTGCACAGAACTTTATACAAATAATTTTCCCACTTTGAGCACATCTACACAGAATTACAATCAATCAGTTTGCTAACCATTTGCGGAGCTTAAAAAACTGCGACCGTCCGCACCTGAGCCTCGCTTTGGAATCGAATACTAATTTATGATAACCTTATTTATATGTTAACATTATCCTATTTCCTTTTCAGCAAAGCCTTGAAGTGAAGACGTCGTCTATCCATAAGGCAGACGTAAAGGAATCTGGGTTTGAATCCCGCTGTTATTATGAATATTTCCTTTCCTGTGTTTGCTTGCTTCTTTATCTTTCTCGTTAGGTAAAACGCCATTCTATAATGGCTTCCTAAGAAAGTCAAATGAGAAATCTCAGAAATCAGTATCATTTCCAAGATATTTAAGGAGGGCGACCAGATTCCAATTCGGCACGTGTTGCGACTGAAGGAAACAGGGTTGCTCCAAATTAGACCTGGAACAGCAAAGAATTGCCGAGAAATTTTTATCATAACTTTCTCCGAATTACAATCTGAAAAATCCGTTTAACATTCATATTAATATGAATGTTATGAATGTATTAATCAATTTCAGCAATTTCTGTAGCTGTTTCAATGTTTCGGTGTGAAGAGGAGTATTTCAATGTAAATTGATTCGATCAATCGAATTATTGATCTAAAGCAAAACTTTACAGCGTTACATCGTTTATGATATCATAATTCTGTTTACATTCTCTTTTTCGAACTGAACGATATAGAATATTTTTTAGCTTAGGTAAGTTAAAGAAATGGAACAGTAAAATTTAATTTCATGATAATCAGAATGTAGGTTAAAGTAAGCTGTAAACAGAATTAGAAATAATAAACATTTCAAGAACAAAGAAACTTAACAAATGTTTCAACAGAATAAAAAGTAATATTATTTTATTTAATCACACACAGTATTTTTTAAAGGTTTAAAAAGAAGCCGAAAAAAATTAATTTTTTAACTACCGACAATCCATTTTTGTTTGTAAAAGACTTTTGATGCAGTCCAATCGACATCTATCATGAGTTCTTCCATCGACACAAGGAAACTTGATTTGGTTCAAATTATTTATCTGAAATAAATTTTTAACGTACTTTAATTTTATTTCATAAAGAACATTGAAACACTGCTTTCTAACTATAATTAATAAATAGCAGTAGATCTATAACAAGACTTTCTCGGTAGTAACGAACTGTAAATCGTTTCAAAAAACACCATTTGTAATTCAGTCTGAAAATTTCGGTCCTACATAAAAAAAGCTCTTAAATGCAACGTCTCTTAAATCACAACTCCATGTAATGTAATTATGCTGTAAATTAGAAATGAATTTACATGTCTCCAAATCAAATTGGAACCTTAAGAAAAATCGACCTTAAAGTAGATACAGTAGAGTCCCGATTATCCGAGTTAATGTGGACCAAGACTAACTCGGATAACCGAAAAACTCGATTAAAGCGAAAATTGTAAATAAAATAAATCTTGTAAGTTTAAATGTATATTTTAACAATTACAAAAGTTACACAGATACACCACATGCAATTAATATTGTTATGATAATTAAAAGAGTTCTTTTACTTAAAAAAGTCCTTAATTGTCTTTAGTTTTATTTTCCAGATGTATTCGAACATGTTAATATTGTTACCCTTTACTTTTGTTACCCGGAGCTGACCTCTCATCCTTGGCCGCAAGAATTTTTGAAGGCAAAATCTAAAGTTCGGTTTTTTTTCGGTAGTTTTAAAAATATAGAAAATGTAGAACCCTCCCCTCCAGAAGTATTTGATAGCTCGGTTAATGCGGAAACTCGGATAATCGGGGTTTTACTGTATCTAATAAGATCTAATGATCTAAAACTAGTAAGGTTGAACTCTTAAATATAAATGTTACGAAATTAAGTGCATTAATTTTTGAATTATTTAAGAGTACTGTATTTTGGTTCTTTTTTAAAGATGACCGACAGCATGGGTTTCTACATGCATTGTAATTTATATTCTGAATACAATTATTATCACTTTCAACTCTAAAAGATTTTAAAATATATAGAAAATATATTATTTAATTTAAACAAATCATATATACAGATATATTCCGTCAATCAACGTTTATTCCTTCTTCTTCTTCCCTATAATTGCGATATTTTGCAGAGTGGAATTATTATGCTTCTTCAAGCTTCTTTTTCATTTGAAAATATCCAAAACGGTTATAACTGTAGAGAATTTGTATAAATATAATTAATTATTTATTGTATTTTTTTTTATGTTTTCCCCTGATTTAATTTCATGTTTAAAAGATTTATTTCAATTTGTAATTAGAAATAAGGACAATTGTTTATAAGTTGTAGCGCCGTGATATTAAAATATCATGCCAGGTGTCGCTTCAGCTAAAAGCATTTTTGTATATAATGCGACTTTGATTTTGAGGAGATTAGAACTTCAAGATGTCGACTTGTGTTTGGTTCACGTACGGCGTAAAGAGATGGATCGTTTCGATCTCTTTCTTTTATGGGGCCTACCGTATGTTAGAGGAAATGGCGATGCAAAGAATTAGGCGTAACCTTTAAGGCTTAAGAGTAAAGGCAATTCATGACTGATGGAAAGTTTTTTTTGCAGTGAATTACTTTTTCGCAGGGATTACGAAAAGGTTAAACGATTTGGGCAGGAATGGTAAATGGTCATATAATCCATTTCAATCCTGGAAGATTTATTTTTTTTTTGACTGATGTTTGCAATCCGATGTTTTTCCGTTACCAACGTTCCATGAGATAGGCATAACGACACTTCGAGTATCAACTGGGTTTGATATGTTAATTATTAGTGATATGTTTTGTCAACGAAGTTAAAGATAGGGCTATTTACTTTATAGTCGAATTTCATGGAATTGGACATCTTCGTCGAGCGATCGCTGCGTAATTAGTACGTGCACAACAAGGGACTTTTTCAGTGGGTCGATGCTAAAGACTGCTACGAACGTTATATAATTAAAATATTAAGTTGCAGAGTAATGTAGTAACTTTTTATGTTTTAATTTCTTGTATTTAATGGATGTTATCTTATAGCAAGATATGTACGATTCTAGAGAGTTAAGTTTAAGGCCTATTGCTGAGATTACAAAATATTAGATATTTTTGGGAACATTCAATTAATTGTCAATGTTTTAATGGCATCTGCATATGTAAGTTTAATCTGCCGAAAGCAGTAATTTTCAAATAATGTGCGTAATATCATATGTGTGAATTTGATTATTGGAACGATCGAACGTAGGGTTAAATTTGTATGCGTGATACATACAATAGAGTAAAAGATTTACTAGATAATATTAATCTTGAATGATTATGTTTTATATAGAGGTTCATAGAATCATGAATACTTATTTGTATATTTTATAATTATTGATTAAACTTGTTGTGATTATTAAACCTTATTTATTTCCTGTTACTAAATGCTCTGCTAATTTCTTTTCATTTTTAAATTCTGTAAATTGACATTTACAATTTCTTAAAGACCTAGTAATTAAAATTATTAGGTAGTCTTTGCAGAAGTTGAGAATACTTTAATAATAATATTGGTATAATAACACTTCACAAACAATTACGCGTTGCCGACAAAACATTACACCAGTAATACTGAGGTTATTCTAAACCAACAAAAGTAAATCCCTGACATAAATGATATGAAATTTAATGTCAATGGTATAATGATTTGTTTGTAACGCTTAATTGTATGAGAAGTGTAATAACCGTTTTGGAGATTTTGAAATGTAACGGCCTGAAGAAGCGCAGTAAAAGAATACGGCAATTGTAGTGAAGATGAAAAAGAATAAACATTGATTGATGGAAAATATATTATTATTTTTCTTAAAAATATGCTAAGAAAGTGAATATCGTAAGAGCTAAAATCATTCATTTTGAAAAGAATATAAGATTTTTATGCTATTACTCGAAGCTTTTACCTCAGTTACTGTATAGAACAATTTATTCTCTTGACCAGGAAGTACTGAAATGCCAGAATCCTTTGTATTAAACACCTGATTTTCTTCTGGATCATGGAAAATTAGCTGTTACAAAACAGAGGAAATTAAATATTGAACTAAATTAGTAAATAAATAAGCATCTAAAATGGTATTGAATTCAGAACATCCATTTAAAACAATATCTGTGATTAGGCGATTCTTTTATTGGCAAGGGGGAAACTCGTTTGAGATTCCTGATGTTCTAATATATCTATATCTAAAAGTTCTATTGATTTCCTAATGCAAAATATACTCAAAACATTTAATTTAATGGAGAAAGGATTAAAAAATTTTAAGATAAAGGAAACAAGAATTTTTCTGTTATCATGAAACTAAATCAGCACTTGATTAAAATAATCAATTCTTAACTAAAAATCAAGCTTTACTAAAAGCTCTTCAAAAAAAAAAAAAAAGAATTTTTATAAACTTTAAATTTGACATTGGATTCCACTAGTGCTCTGTAGTACCGTGGCGACAATGCACACCATGTATCCTGGAGAGCGTCCTATAATCCTACAATTTTTGCTGGTGGTGGATTCATGGCAGTGACAGCAGTTTCAGTTAATCCCAGATGGAAATCTAAGTTATACTTTTCAATGAAATTACATTTAACGTGAGTACAAGATTACTACATAACAGAAAGCAGAAATGCAGATAACTAAACAAAAATTCACTGAGCTAATTTTGGTTTTTGTACTGGGAATCGGAGACGGTACCGTTTCTTTTATATTACACCTTTAAATTTTAATCAATACTATTAAATGTTACTGAATCTATAAATAAAACATTTAATAACATGTTTCAAAAATCATTTTATATCACAAGTGGTCTTTAGGTTATCGTTTTGATTTAGATAAAACAAATGCAGGAAATGTTTTCAAATTTATCGAATGTTGTTCCTAATTTTTCCATGCTCTAATTATTAATCAATCACTTCTTCATGTTGAAAATGAAATTTTTCATTATGACCCTACTTTTCTTTACATCTTACAAGGATCTCACAGGTAACTTTCTCCTTTATCTACGTAGATAAAATTTTCAAATTAGAGAAATAAAAGCAGCAAAACATATACGAAAATACTTTTCATTTGCGGCAAGTTACAGACCTTTAAAAAATTACAGGCTTTCGAAGTCAAAGACGAAGTAATTGCCAATGATTGACCCGCCTTCTGATTGTCCACAATTCTACAAGTGTTGCTTAAACTAATTTAAATAAATTCTGAAATTAACAGGACGATTCTTCCTTTGATTCTAAACAATAGAATTCAAAATAAACAAATTTCATATGTCAATAATTTTGCTTTATAAAGTTCTTCGTACACAGGGTTACAGGGAAGTGGAGGAGAAAGAAATTAAAAATGTGAGATCACTTGATAGATGATTCAAAAATCACATGATAGGTACAAACTAATATTATATTTGAATTTCGTAACTCGAAGTTACTAGACATAAAATTAATATCTAGACCGGAAAATATAAGAATTCCCACCCCTTTCTCCCATTTCCCCACCCCTCTCACATCAAACCATTCCCAGTTCATAAAAAAAAATCTTATGGTTATTACAAATCTACATCTATTCCGAAAATTCCGTAGAAGTATCCTTCAACAACGTTTGCCTATACCCTGACAGCCCTCCCGTTTGTACCGTATAGTTCTAGTCTTTGCTTCAAGTTAATGTGTGGCGTTATTAGACACAACAATATTTTAGCTCCAATTGTCACCACCAGCTTAATCTGTGGCGCTAATACGTTTACACCTCTTTGGACGCCAAATCGAACGTTCGTCGAATCTGGGTCTTTTTGTTTTTGACAAAGAACACTCATGTTAAATTTCGTGTTTCTAGCTCAATTTCATGTACAAACGTTTCTGAGATATGCATACCTTTAAAGAAAAATGGGAAAGTTGTCTTTTCCCCTCTGCCCATTTACAACCCTTAGGGGAGGTATTTTTAAAATCCCTTTCTTAGTAAGCGATTATCTTTTACAGGGAACACATTCCAAAAATTTAATTTTTTTTGATTTGGCTGTGCATTGATGAGTGAGTGAATGAGTCACGGAATTTACCTTTTATGAGTATAGATTATTTTTCAGAAATTGTTGTCAATACTTAAGAAAGGGATTCTTTAGTATTATTCTTATCCAATGTAAGTAACTTTGAAATAGTTGAGAAAATTTGGAAAATCAGATAAATTCAACATCTGTTGAGTTACTGCTGCTTGTTTATGACGATCAGGCAGATTAATGGCAAAATCGTTTCCCTTTGAGTTCTTTTCATTTTGATAATTTTTTGTAAAGGCCTTCAACAAGTGGATAAATTAAAAGCCCTTTGTTGTGTACTTTAATCTTTCACAATATATCATAAAATCGGATGAGTTCTCTTGGGATACTTTCATTAGATTTTTCTTCTCGGAGTCTTCTGATTTTTATAATGTTGTCACGAGAAAATTATTCTCAATGAGCACACGATAAATGAAAAAAAAAATAATAAAGCACTCTGCTACCACCTGTCTGAGACAGGAAAATAATAAGAAAATAATGTATAAGCATAAAAAAAAATGAAACACACAAAGATTAAAATAAAAACCACACAGACACACACACAGATTTAATCAGGCTAGAGTAAATACAAAAACAAAGCAAAAGTGCTTGTTTAGATGGAAAAACACCAAGAAAAAAATATTAATGAGGAGAAAAAAAAAAACTCTTGTAAATGTTCAAAACACTACAGTTACTAGTTCAGAGTTCTTTTATACATAGAATAATAATATTAATAAAAAAAAACCTTTCTTGGATTTTTTTCCTTTTCTTCAGGGGCGAAGAAAAAAAACTGATATACCTAGACACAAGTTAGCAAAATGATAGTTACTTACAAATTCGACGATCTTGATTGAACATTGGGATCCCAATTCAGAAGCACACGCGAAATCACCAACACGGACACAAATAGAAGCACTGTTCTGGCAATGCACCTGAGGCCAGGATTTAATTAAGTCCATTGTTAAGATTAGGAACACCGCCGGCACTGACTTCAGGTATTTCTGCGTCGTCCGGTGGACTTTTCAAATACAGCTTCCGCAGTGACAGTGGAACTTCGACGGCCTAACTGCATTTTGTAGGAAAGTAGGTAAGTGGTTTGGCCTGCAATCTTGCTGTGGGGGTTTGCGAGACTCCTTCACATTAGTGGGAGTATCGACGTTGGCTCCTTTGCTGTCTCCCTGTCTTTAGCGCGGCTTCGCCATGCATGTTCAGGCAGACAGATCGGCGACTTCGCGCTGGCAAATACTCTTTAGCTTCTCCGAAGAGTGTCTTTCGGGAAAAATCTCTTAGTCTCCCGCTCTCTGAGGCTCTCGTAAAAGCATGCAGAGGTATGAAACACAGAATTACAAAGGGCAGTTCCCCCAAAATGAAATAAAATCAAACTCCTGGGCTTAATGTCTAAGCCTAACACACACGAGGTTGGCGATTTGGTATCCACCGCCAGACCTCTTTACTCGACTAAATCATGTTCACATATATATTAATGTTGCTTAGCAACGGGTAAAAGACGGAAGGAGAAGAAGAAAAAAAAACGCACGTGACAGCAGGAAGTTGAACAGACAGACGGACACAAAGTCACAACATACATGACGACAACGTAAAAAGGAGAAGCGCTTGAGAAACGAACGCACACGTGGTAGCAAAAGGTCAGTCAGACAAACGGATGCAAAGTCACAACATGGCTTACATGGCGACAGTATAACAAGAGGAGAGCCTCGAAAGGAAATGGAGAGAAGAAAAACAAAACAAGAACAAAGAAAGCAGACGCCAAGAGAAAGGAAAAAGGAAAAAAAAATATAGAACAATATCCCAAAGAAAATTAAATAAAAAAAACCATCAATCTTCGTGGAAAACTGAACATCAACACCAAAATGTGGGCTGAGGGAGGACAACGTGTCACTGGGGAAAACAAACTAAAAATGAACCAAAAAAAACGTGACAATGTGTTAAATGTCACAGATGTATCGTATTAAAACAGAAATGACAAACTACATTACATAAGTTTTTTTTCTCGATCTGAACAAAGGGTTTGTGTGGCTAATGAGTCCGTAAAGAGGACGAAACGGCCGTCTCACACTCCCAGTGTTGATAGCTCAGAGGCGAAATTTTTTGTTTATCTTTGGTGCCTTCTTGGTTTGCTGATTAAATTACAACAGGCACGTTATTTTTTTGTAACTATATTACGTAATTCTTCAATATTCTTTCTCCGTTTCATCTTTAAATGTATTAGAAAAGATATAAATAACTTTACCTTTCTTCCATTTGTATTTAAAAATATTTATTTTAAATACATGAAGCAAATTTTCGGGAAATATCCACTCTCCCTTTTTCAAGCCATAAATAAAAAATGGGAATAGAATCTAGTTTACAAACAACAAACAAAAATGGTTGGAAACCCAAAAGTTGTAAACACATAAGTCAACAATTTATTTGTTGTTACAATGATTGGTCAATATATGAATCATGTCAGCATCGTAACAAAGGGATCTCTATTACTAAATAATCAATATAAAAACCATTATTAATAATTAAATACATCAAAGGAAGCAGTTTTTTTAACATTTCGTTTAATAAAGTCGTGTATTAAAAAACATCATAAAGAAGCGGAGATAGCCTTCGTTAAAGAAACTGAGAGGTAAATCTCTTCACATCAACAAGTTACTGAAAGAAGAAGAGGTTCTACACAGAAAGGTAGACAACTCTATACCTGAACATTTATATTTAGACATTATGACATGGAATAACGAAAAGTATAAAGACACTAAGAAAATTAGTAACAGAAGAAAATTAAATAAATTAAAATATATATATAACGAAGTAAATGTATCTGATTATATAGTGAACATAAGCAATTGAAAGTTTAATAGTAAGGAAATATCGTTATTGAACAAAAGGCTTGACTTTGTTTACGACCTCAAAAGCAACCTAGATGTAGACATCATCATTTCTCTGTAAGAAGCTTCCAACAAATTAACACCCATTGCGAAAGAAAAATGCCTAATTGAATTGCGAAATTTCAAAAACAGACTGAGAAAAAAACAAAAATTTAAAAGATGAAGATATCAAAATTTTTAAAAACCTTGGAAAAAACAAAAACTTGATATTCACAA
Organism: Thereuonema tuberculata; assembly: GCA_023159025.1. Lineage (NCBI taxonomy): Eukaryota > Metazoa > Arthropoda > Chilopoda > Scutigeromorpha > Scutigeridae > Thereuonema > Thereuonema tuberculata. Next base: position 2,699 of record JAFIDM010126062.1, on the reverse strand, counting down.
AATCAGACAAAGCCTATAACCTTGTGGTCATGAACCAAAAAGATATGAACTTGTAAATGTTGGACTTTATTTTAAAAAAAAAGAAGGATATTATCATGAAATTGCACAACAAATTAAAAAAGATTACTAAGAAACATGAATATTGTAAAGTTATAAACTTCCAAGTAAAACAGCATATTCATAAGACTTCATGTATTCCTCCCACATTAGAAAGGAAGACGGAAATTTAGATGAAAAGTTGTTTAAAGAAATCATAGAATTTTTATCCAAAAATACGTATTTTAAACGTAATTGTAAAATTTTCAAGAAACTAAGAGTTTTCCAATGGGTTCTCCGATTTCTGGCACACTGTGCAACTTATATCTGAATTTTTTTGAAAAAAATCTATTAACTGAATATCAGAAGTAACTAAAATTTTGTTACAGACACATTGATGATATCTGAATTATTTGGTTTGGGTCTCTAAGACAATTCGACATATTTTATGAAAAATTAAACAAAAGAAACAATAATTTGAGTTTTAAAAAAATGTAAAAGAAAATAAATGAATTAACATTTCTTGATTTCGAACTAATTAAAAAAAATAATAAATTAACATGAAAAACTACAAAAAAAGTTTTCAAAGTGATCATATTTTAAACTTTAATTCAGGACACAGACCTCATATAAAGAAACACATCATTGAAAATTATTTAAGGAGACTAGATAAAAATATAGCAACGAAGTTACCTATAAAGAAAAAGTCGATGATATGAAGACACTTTTAAAGAAAAATGAGTATTCTGAAAAGTTTATCAATGACCAAAAAAAATTATACAACACCTTTAAAATCAAAGAAATTAAAAACTATGAAAACATTACCTATGTCCCGTATCTTAATGAAAATAATATTTTTTTTAAATCTTTCTGCAAATCCTATAACATTAATATTGGTTTCCGATATAAAAGCAAAATTAAAAATTTACTTTGCAAAAAATTAAATCTTGCTGAAAATCAAAACGAAATGAGGCTAATTTACAAAATCGATTGTAAATCATAGATAAATTTTACATTGGAGAAACAAAACGGACCCTTTTCGAAAGTGTCACAGAGCACGGTAGAGCCTTGAAAAATAAAAATTCTGATATTTCTGACACCGCAGAACCTAGGACATTGCTTAAACCTAGGACATGTTATGGACCCTAATACAAAATTTATTTTGGAAGAAACAGATTTAAAATTAAGAAAAATTCGGGAGAGCTGCATCATTAAAAATTCTAAAGAGAAAAATTTTAACAGGTATAAGGGTACCAGCATAGATCGTAATACTATTTTATTAATTAAGGACTTTATTAATAAACTAAATGTTAAAAAAAAATGCTTCCTTTGGTGTATTTAATTACTAATAATAGGTTTTATATTGATAATTTAGTAATAGAGATCCCTTTGTTGTGATGCTGACATGATTCATATATTGACATATCATTGTAACAACAAATGAATTGTTAACTGATTACGTTTTACATTTGTGGGTTTCCAACATTTTTGTTTGTTGTTTGTACAGTAGATTCTATATAAATTCCCATTTTTTATTAGCTTGAAAAAGGGAAGGCGGATGTTTCTCGAAAATTTGCTTCATGTATTTAAAATAAATATATTTAAATACTTATGGAAGAAAGGTGAATTTATTTATATATTATAGGTACATTTTACTTCCTGTTTTTATTATTCAACAGCATGCTATTATTTTGTTACTAATCCATATGTCTTCTTTATATCATTATTTAAATAAATACTACTTCTACTCTCATAACATTAGAAAAGGATTGTAAAACTATGAAAATATTGGAGAGCTTCATAATAAGAAATACCAAGAACTTAAATTTCAATAAAAGTTGTGGCTTAGAAGTAGAGTACATTTGTAAATTTAGCTAATGAAATGGTAAAAAAATGCTTCAAAGGATACAAAAAATCTGTAATAATTGATGAATTCAATGAATTGTAAATTATCAATTATTGTAATATTAATGTAAGAATGTAGATGTTATTGCAGTTTTGTGATTGTTGATAACTATGTATACGCAATGTAAGTTCACCTGAGAACATTTTGTTATGAAACAAACTTGAAAAACAAAGCAAGGAATCTGCTTCGAAAATTCGTTTCCATTAAAAAATATATTTTTTTTAATGTTATGAGAGTAGAAGTAGTATTTATTTAAATTATGCTATTATTTTAACAAACTTTCGAATAACTTTCACTTACTCGTAAATTAGTATCAATCGTTGATTCAGCAAAGTAGTCAATGTTGATTTTTAAAAATGCAGAAAGGCCTCGGAAGATACTTTGTCCTACAAATTAAATATACGATGAAATAAATAAATTACAAAGACACTGATAAAGTAATTGAATTTCAAGCATTAGTACAATCTATAATCAATTTTGATTGTTGTGGATTCAAATAAATTAAATGATCCAGGAATTTTATTTAATCTGTTTTCAAGTCTTGAGCAGGGATCAAGTTCAACCTCATGTGCAGAAAAATGGACCTGTTACCGAGATACGCTCAAATCAAGATATGTGTTTCAACTCCTGAAATTGAAAAAAAAAGCACAAAATGCATCATAAGGTATTAAATCATAATATTAATTATCTGCAAAAGAAGCTAAAAATAACGGTTCATTTAATCCTCAAAGATTCCATTACATTACAAAAAGTTCTT
>JAFIDM010126061.1:0-26939 GCA_023159025.1 Thereuonema tuberculata | reverse complement strand
TATTAACCACGTTTATCGTCACACAGAACTTATTGAGACGACGATGAATAATCGAGATTATCGAAAAGCCGTATCAAGACGTAAATAACCAAGGAAATCGGCGCGCACCAGCTAGCTTAGTACCTACGCGGTGAGACGCGATCGCCACCTCGCTGATTCCCGCGTTTTTTGGTAATGACGTCATAGGGAAGCATCAGCAGGAAGCGTCACCATGCGGCGTGGCGCCCGGTCGTGGCAAATGAAGTTAATTGACGTGTAAAGTCTCTTTCGCAGAAAAAGCGGGACAATGAGAAGGACGGCGGGACATGAAGTCTGAAATCGGGACTGTCTGGTCACCTTATATTATATTCATTAGAAATGAAAATATCTTAATTGTTTCTTGAATAATAGATATTAACTTTTTTTCTTTAAGTTCACTCCTCGATTTTATAATTCTGAAATGAACTGCTGATATTGAGTAAAAAAGATTATTTTTTTTTTATTTTTGTAAGTTGATATCAGTGAGGATATAAAATGAACATTAGTAAATATTCATTAGTATATACAGAGGAAAATAGCTATTCGTACACAAGTCGTTCCAGGAGGCTGTTCGAATTGCGATTTGTACGAATGTTGAATCAATTTTTCACATAGGAAATTATGTAAATTGGATTAAACCATTCCAGACCCCCATATTGTGCTTATTTACACCTCTATAATAATACTTAACACAAAAAATCTTGCTTATTGAGTGGCCAGATCTGACAGACACAAATTCTACTTTCAACAAGAAAGAACACGAGTTTAGTTATTTTCAGTTCAATTGTCGTTCTCACCTGCTTTCCTTTTAGGCTTGGTTGAATCACAATGTTTTTTCGACACTTGATTAAACTTATTTTCATTAAAAATATTTAAAAACAACGAAGAATAGCAATAAAATAACAGAACATTTTACGTTCGCTAAAAATGCTTGGCGAACAAGAGTCAACATGAAACTCGGACTCCGTCCAATTTCCGAGTCGATTTTATTCGAAAAAGTTAGAAGAATGCGAAGTTATAAGAGTATAGAGGTGAACAAATGGCGAGATTCCACTATATTGGTCTTTTGCCTCGTGGGAGAACCATCAAAAATCCTGTGTATGTAGAAAACCATCGTTAATCGCCATCTTGTTTGTTTTGATTTTAATGCAGTTTGATTGGCGGACAATAAATACAAATATTGTTGCCTAACGAAAAGGCAGATTGTTATCGAATTCCGTTAGAAACATGAAATTTCATATTTAGAACGTTTTATTTCGCATCTGACAATACTTTGCTAAGCCGGCAAGTTGGGCCTATTTTCTTTGGCGGCAAAATACAAAAGTCTGTTTTCCCTGCAAGTTAGAAATGAGATAACATTTAAATACAGTCAAAGTGGGCTATGTCCAAGTCAAACTGGGATGCAAGATCTCGAAGATCGCGATCTGCTCCAGTTTTTTTTACTTCGCGATGTTAAATGTCGTATACTCGAACCCTACTATCGCCCACACGATTCCAAATCGATTTAAAATAGTCATTTCGCAACTAATTACATCATTCAGAACGATGTGAGAGAATTTTATACAGTATTTATAAATATTTATAAATCATTTCCTTTTCAACACTTTGATGGGTTATATTAGCGAAAATCTTCATATTTCTGTTTTCTTATGGTTGGCGCCGCAATCTTTGCATCTTGTACAAACAACTAGGGATGTGTAGTTAGCGTATGACCTAGTTGAAATGAACTAGTTCGTGAAAAGAACTGTGTGGAACCGTCTTCGTTTTAGTGAACTATCGTTCTGTTACCACTCCACTATTGGCTATTGGAATATGCATGCACGAACGTCCACTAGTTCGAATAGTTCGTTAGTCTTCACTTCAGTTCAAATTAGGATAAAAATGTATTTTTTTTTTACTTTTATGTAATTATTTAAATTAATTTTATATATTCGTAAAAATTCGTTGACCAGTAAGAAATCAACGACAATATTAGAATAAAAATACCTAAAAAGTTTTAAAATAAATCTGAAAAACCGAGTTTTTAAAAATGTTTTTTTTTTATATCTATTAAATAATAATATATAAGGAAATATAATTAGAAAATAATAAAAGAAATATTTTTTATATTTAAAAAAATAGGAAATAAAAAAAAAAAAATATTATAAAAAAAACACGCTTTCACGATTATTTACAAAATCCGGGACTATTTTCAGAATGCCGAACAACCTTTGAGCACCAGCCTATTTTATTCTCATAGAAGGATAGTTGCATTTTAATGTCTATAGAATACACACATACAGTGGACCCTCGTTATAGCGCTTCTCGCTGAACCGCGCACTCGTTTATGGCGATGTTCGCGATAAGTTTATATAGATCCGTGCGGCGTTGTCAGAATATGACTGATGAAATGATTATCGAATCCATTTGCGATGAAGACGTTTGTCAAGAAGAAACAGAAGATGATAAAAGTGCCAGTGGGATAGCTGATATACCGCCAACAACCAAAGAGGCAATAACAGCCATGGAAACTACTATAAAATGGACTGAATCACAAGAAAATATTAACAGTGTCAGATTGTTGCAATTAGAATCTTTGAAAAGGGAAATGTTGCGTTTTGATGCCTAGTGACGATTATATTGGTGGAGATGAAAATTTAATTAATTGGGAAAATAATCTTTGTATTTGAAGTATTTACTGAATATTGTTGTATTTTTTTTTTATATAAATGGTAATAATATGTCTTGTATTCATTAAGCGGTGTGTGTATAATAAGGAGAAAATTTTGAATTTTCTTGTTTTTGGATTTATTATATTTGTTAAATCAAAGTTGGTGTTTTCCTAGCGGAATCGTTGTGGGAACAATGTTTCGGGTTTTATGAATCACGTGATCTATCAATGCAGGTCTCGGCTTTCTCATGGGAAAAGAGAAATGGGTCATTTTCACATAAAGGGTCAAATAACGGTAAAGACAGAACTTGAAATAAAATATGTTGTTTTCTTCAGTTTAAGATTACAAAAAAGCATGATTTATATGATTAAGTATTGTCGTGCACAAGGCTATGCTGGATGTTTAATATTTTAGATCGAATAAAATAATGAATTTAAACTGACCTGTCTTTTCCGTTATCTTATTAACAGGAAAGACATAACGGTAAAGACAGCAGCAACGCTTATTTCACAATTTTTATTAAAAAGAAACAGCAGTTATACAAGAAGACCTTAATTCGTAATGTCACAAATATTGTTAAGAGTTATTGTTAAAGAGTGAGTATTCTGGGTTTTTTTATCAACTCAAGTAAATATATCTGTACAAATAATGGACAACACACAAAAAAAGAAATATTCTGTCTTGATGGAAAAGCGTAATTTATTTCTGTTTATGATTACAATTTTGATATTTTAAAGAAAACTTCAAAAAAAAGTTATTAAAAAAATTTACTAGAGATTTAAAAAAAATTTAAGACTAAAAATTTATAAATTAGAAATAGAAACGGGTTAAGTTTTAGGAAATTTTACAACACTTGGAGAATAGCACGGGCAGAAGACTTTCCCTTTACCTATCTTAGAATTACTTTCACAATAACATGACAACTCTCTGAAAGATAGTTCTCCACTAACATTACACCCAACCTGATGAATTCGCATTGTGCCTGTAATTGTTTTAAGTTTTGCATAGCTTTGCACGTGACATTTTACTGATTCCATGGCCTCAGAATGCACTTCGTATATTTTTACTTTTAGCGAACATGTTTCAAGTGCTTTAACCAGCTCACTACAGTCAAAAATATCTTTCCCGTGTGCTACCAATCGGTCAGCTGTAGTTTTAACAGCTGCACCAATTCCATCAGCTGGTCCTTTACCATGATATGCCTCCAAAAAATTCCATGTAATATAGGACAGACCAAACTTTTCTATAGGGTAAGTAGACATCAAAAAAAAATTAGTTTGGTTTCGGTATTGTGTTGTAGGTCCATCTGAAACAAAGTGAACAACACTAATGTTTTGTTTAACAATGTATCTTAGTACAGGTTCTAAATGAGCCCATATTGCCTAAGCTGAATGCAATGTATTACTACTCAATGTGCAGTAACATTTTATATACAAGGAACCATCAGCATTTTTTAGTGTTGCATGACAGGTGTGTAGCGATACCTGTTGTCGGCTTCCCCCAAAATGCATTGACTGAATCTCAGTTGCGCCTTTGCACGCAAATTTTCACTGAAGTCAATTTGTAAAACGCATTCATGTACCGAAATATTTTGTTTCAGTCTACAAATTGTGAGATACTGGTGGTATATTCTGAATTCGTGTGCCGTAAGTTCTGTAATTTCTTTTTCAAAAGCTGTACATAAATTCTTTATGGTGTTTGACAGTTCCATTTTCTTAACAATTTTTATTTCTTTTTCAACCCCACCTATAGTACGTGTGACTAGCACAGTTTTCCATTCCGAATAGTTGACATTCTCACTGAATGTTTTCTTACCGGTAGACATGTAAATATTGTCAAGATTTTCCTTATATTGTGTCTTTCTTTTTCGTGGAGCACACAATTTCTTGAATCAAGTTATAAGGATTCTTATGCTTTACAATATCTAAATTGTGAAGCCGGTTGGCTTTTAGCTCAGGATTTACATGAAGTTTACATTTCACTGTATCTCTATCCTTAACGTTACGCTGCACTACGTAAAATGGCCTAAGTCTTGCAAACGCTACATAGGAAACCTTTACTGTTGGGTGATCAGCTATAAATTTTGCATGCAAGTTTATCACTGTATCACATAGGTATCGCTTTTGCATTTTTATTTTATTCCGTGTTATTGTTTCCTTTATGCCAGCTGCTGGTGTTGAGTTAATATCTTGCAGGTAAAAGCCCTCCACTAATTTTTCAACATCTTCTCCAAGTCCTTGTTTCTGTTTTCGTTCTAACTGTCCCAGAGAAACAGCTTCTGTTTGCAATGTCTTTCTTGAGAGCGCAATTTCGGCTCTTGCTTTATCTATTAATCTGTATTTTTTTAGTAACTTTCCAACAAGCACACGGTGGAGAGTACGTTTTTCATGTTCTTTGGAAGATTCGAATTTCTTTCTTAATTCTTCACAAATTGTATAGCCGAATTGGAGTTCTTTACGTATTTTATTCTTGCTGGCTGTTTGTAGGAGCTTGTCAGCTTTGGTTCTAGGTGTATCTTTGGTTGGTGTACACTGTCATGTTGTGACTGTAAATTGGGATTCCTTCGTGTAATTTTTTTTCTGAAGAGCACGCTTTTGTTTCTCCAAAGATTTAATTTTTGTCTTTAACATTTCAATTGTGCGATAAGCTCTTCTTGCGTCTCGCTTAATTTTTTTTCTACCAGCACTCTTTTGATGGCTCAAGATTGGTTGAGCATCACCGGTGTTAGGTGGTGTTGGCGGTGGGATATCATCATGATGTTCATTATCACATTTATTTTCTGTAGATTTGTTTGCTTGTCGCCGTTGTTTTCTTTTTTGGATTCTCCACTTTCGACGCAAAGCTCGCTGACTTTTTTCTGACAATTCATGAATTCTAACGATTGTTCCAGGTTGTTTCCGTTTTCTGTAACGCTCCCGTTCCTTCTTTTTATATTCTTCATGTTTGTCAGGGTCACTGTATATCTTTGCCCTGTATTTTTTCATGTTGGGGGCGTTACTTTGCTTCTGTTTATTTCTCCGAGCCATTTTTAAATCCTTAAAAGAAAAAAGAAAAACTTATAATAATAAGTGAAATCTTTTGTACGAATGATAGTGTTTCATAAATACAATGAAACGTAATGGTGAAGATTCGCCTGTTGGTTAACCCCATTATTTAAAATAATAATATGACCAATACCGCACAATACATATAGAAAAACTAATTAATAAAAGAACATGTTTCGAGAAGCCCGAAGTAAACGGCTCTCTTCCTCAGACTAAAGAACAACAAAGGATGTAATAAATAAATAAATAAATGCAATAAAGAAATACATGTTCTTAATGAAATACAACATGGATAAAATAAATAAGTAAATAACTAATAAAATAAAAGAAATAAAACAAAATAACGCCTTACTGATAACTAAGGAAATAAATACAAAAATAAGAAAAATGAAGTCTTATTGAAAATTAAATAAAATTTATTTATATATTTATTTTGATCACATTATTATTGTTATTTCACGCACGTTAATAATCGTCAATATGAACCCATTATTAGAAGTTTTGATAAACTGAGGTAACATTATGATACAGTTGTACGATCAGTTAATAGGAATTTGTCTTTACCTGTCTTTAGCGATATAAGTCCGTGCTACGGTAAAGACACAGTACATTGTTTTAACAGATATTTGCATGAAGCACATGGCCCCATCCTAGATGAAGACAAATCTATGCTGTATTACTATAAATTAAGCCGTAATTTCAGTTAAAACTATCCTCAGAGTTTGCTCTAAAGCATTAACAGTAAAGACAATCTATTAGTGTGACATGCAGACATGGAAACTTACTTGTTTGAAAGTTGGTTTTTCCGTCACGTTAGAAATCTTCTAAAACCAGCCAAAATGGATGACAGCTGCATGGGCTTCTGGGTAGCAGTGGTGCCACCTAAGTACAGTCTTCAGATTCTAAATAAATGAATAACACATTTCTGCATAACGGTAAAGACAACTGAAAACCAAAATCGTGAACAACCCTTGTCTTGAAATTATTTCTATTAAATTTGTTGCCTAGTGGTTCGGGGGTAATAAAATCAATCCTTGAACATAATTGATTCGAACTATCCATAAGATTCTTTTTTAGTTTTATTTGCTTTGGTGTTCCATTGTGTTGAAATTCCAATTTTTAAAAAAAGACACTTAACGGAGTGGACATTTTTATACATAACATTTTTTCCCATCGTTGTTACTCTCTAACAAAGTAAAACAATGTTTCCCATTTTTTCATTTTATAACAATGCTTAACTGGAAACTTCATTCTTGGCACCAAGGATATTGATTTCAGTGTTATTTACTTGGCCATGTCCTTACCGTTATTTGATCCTTTTTGTGAAAATGACCCAAATAACTTGAACTACACGATAGGGGTCGTAGTGATGTCATGTGACTGATTTATCGGTTTCCCATTGGACGGTAAAAACCGAAACTTTGTGGTTTTTGGCGGGAATGTATGGAAAAACGTAGTGTGCGTCAGGAAGAGTGTTGGTTTCGGAGCGATCGGACCGACTGAAGGGATAATGATGTAACTCCCAAGGTTGCCCAAATCCCAAACAATATATTTTTTTTTTTTACTTTAATTTTTTAATCATTCGATTACAGACAATGTTATCAGGAGTGAGTGTGAGTGAACTTGGTACCATGCGGACGGTCAAGGGTGAAAATTTCGAGGCGTTCGAGATATTAATAATAACCGCAAGACGACTTCTCGGCGGGGACACTGCTATCCGAAATACGAACTCCGACCAATAACCGTTCTGGAAAGGATTTATATGTGCGATTCAGTGCCACGAGAGTTAAAACCCAAAACATGGTGTCATTTCTCCAAAACAGATGATTTGGAAGTGGCGACAATCATTCCGAGTTCAACGCAGGTAGAAGATCCAGGCTACGACGACATTCAAGTAGACGAAGATTGTAAGTAGTACGTAATATTCAAGGGAAAGTATAAGCCCAAAAATAGAGCAACGACAAGAAAGTAATTTAATCAGGGAAACTAACTTTGAGTCAGGTTAAGGGAAGCGACTTGAGCGTGCGTTACGCTAAGTGAAACGAACCTTGACTACATTTGAATCGTTTCGAGAGGAAATGCCGTCATTTGTACCTGATCATTACTAGTGGGGCATAGACTAATAAGTGCAACTAAAGTGAAAACAAAAGCAAGAAAGTAATTAATGGTTTCCATGAGGGTTCTAATGGATCTTTGGTGAACGTTACCGTCTTTGTGTTTATTTGCATGAAGCCGTCATGTCAAAGAACAATTTTGGCATTCGGGGTGCATTAAGTTATATACAAGGTGAAATCGTTAAATTTGAAACAGCGTGTTCAAACATTTAATTTGTAAGGAAAACCCCAGACATCGTTAGAAAGCCTATGTCTGCCAATATCAGATGTGTTGAAAGGAAGGCACCAACTATTGCGTCAAGTGTAGCCACACAGGTGAAAAAGCCTACGGCAAACTGTAGAAATTATAAGATTCATTCTAGTGTTTAATTAAACTAAACAAAGGGTTTATTGAACATATACGTGAAAGGAAGAGAAAGTGTTAAAATATAATCTTCGTAATTTCAGTGTTTCAACGCACATCAAGTGCGAATCTTTGTATCTTTAACTTTAATGGTAAAATTAATATACTATAAAACATGTATAACCATTTGTATTTTCCTTATTCATAGTTTGGTATTTGTTTTCATCATATTTTGGGGGATGATAAACATGTTATTTCAAGATATGGGAAAGTAAGTGTTTAGATATATAAATAATTCGACTTTAAGGTGCACCTGGGGAAGGGTCCGCTAAAATCATGAGGGACAAAAGGGGAAAAGATTATAATGAAAATTTAAGTGTATTGATACAATCATATTTTGGGTTTAAAAAAAAAAAATATGTAATTTGATTAGAAAAAAAGAACAATGTTAATAAATATCATATTGTTTAATTTCACTCACTTTTGTGTGTTTGTTTTGATTACAATAACTTTAAACTTAGATAATTTCTATTAAGACATTGTTTGGAAGTAGACATGACAATTTGCATTGTTTAGTTAATGTTTAGTTGATTATTAGGATTAACCTTTTGCTATTAATAAAAAGGATAGTTTATTGCTTGGATTATCTTTATATTTGAAGCTGGCGTTTATCCTTTTGGCTTGATTTTCTTGGGCCCAGCGATCAGCCATTTTGGAAAATAAAGCGTCAGATTAATGGTTGACATTTAGTGTTAATATGCATAGGTTTATTTCTCTGCAAGCTTCGTTACGACAGTTACATATAAGTTGTATAAAGTATGTACGTATTAATTTTCGGTAAAGGAAATTTGGTAGCAGAGCCACGGCTCTTATTTTGCTTAATTTGTTGGATTAATAGTTAATCTTTATTTAGTTTTGCGATCGATATGGAGACCCAGCAATCCTATCGTTTCATACAGAAGTTATCAAAAAGCAAATAAACACAAATTACTCACTTTTTTAAGTGATTTTTTGTAATTGAAATGATATCGAATACATAGATTTTAGTCAAGTTATATATAGTGTTTGTTATTATATATTTTCAAGCGTACCTTATGTACGTAAATAAAGTAATATGGCTCGATATAACACGGTTCACCTTAGAACGCGGGTGTTGTTCCCCCCCCCCTCCTACAAGCGTTATATCGGGGGTCTACTGTATTTACATTGAAAAAACAACTCAAGAAAATGAGGATCTCAAGATACGCGTTACACTTACTTTCTGAGAAATACCGATTCGATTATCCATTGAAATCTTGCTAAAAAATTAAATTTACTTTTCCTATTTCATAGTTATATACCATTTACCATGTATAATGGTTAATAGCGAAAAATTGAATAATCACTTTCTATCATCTATATAGTTTCTTAGGTTAATATACTCTTAGACTAATTTTTCTTTGTTATTTGAAATCAAACTACAGTTGAATCGCGATAATCCGACATTGCGCGACCGAGGTGGTGTCAGATTATCAAAAATGTCGGATTACTAAAGGTTGATTTTTTTAAAACTGAATTTTGGCTTCTAAGGCAAGAAATGTGTGTTATATATATACAGTACTGTATGTACTACAGTACTTATATTGTTACAATACGTATTGAGTACATAGTTAATTAAAACTGAACGATTAAACTGAAACTGAAACTGTTGGGAGACACTGAGCAGACAGGAGATGCCTGCAGCAAGCGCAGTGACGTCATCCTTTGCGGCAGCGGACTGCCAAGTGTCGGATTATCGCAATCCAACTGCATTACCATTTGTGAAAGAATTTATTTGAATTTTAAACAAGAAAACTTTTTTTTTATATTGTTGTTATTTGAATATATTATGTGGTAAATGAGGGTGACAGGGAAGCAAAGCACTGTGACCGGCGGTCTATTGTATTAACCCACAGAAATAACGATAGATGGAGAGTAAGACTGAGAAAGTAAATTGAAAGAAGTGCAGTGAAAACGGGGGCACCCGAGAAAACATTCCCAGCGTGGATCGTCCATCATCACGACACACATGAGAAAGGAACCCAATAGAGATCAGAGATGAGAGGCCAATTGTTAGGTCAATAACTCTAAAATGACAATTTCTAGATGATATATTCACATTATAGAACAATAGGTATTTGAAAATATGATAAATAATTAATGCTAAAATTAAATGTGTGTCCAACGCACATATTACAAGATAAAAAGTTAAAACATTAAAAAGGTAAAAACTACAGTTTCATCTTGACACCACGAGCCGTTGGCAAGTGGCTTTAGACAAGAAGACAGCGGTTTATATGGAGAAACAATCGAAGGTAAACCAACTGAAAAGCTGGGAAGTGGGATGACAAAAGTTATCTGATATCTAACGATCCAGCAAAGAACTACAAAAGAAATAAAACAAAAGAACATCAAAATAAAATAAAATGTAAATAAATTAAAAATCATTTAAACCTATTAACTATAGCCCCCCGTCTCCCTATCTTTCCTGGGAAAACCATAAAATTGATATTTTTAACGGATACCTTATCTTTGTAATATAGGGGATCCATTAAAATTCGAAGGGATTCCCTACATTTACGACATAAATCCTGCGCTTCGTGGCAAACAATAACCTGACGTTCAAATTGTAACACACATCGGTTTCCGGTACATGAATCGCGGTTAAATAATTAAAGTCGTCTGTACGAATCGCAGCAGCAAGCTTGGCCATACGTCGCGTGATTGGCTGGCAAGTTTCACCTACGTACCTACACCCGAAATCTTTGCATTGCAAAGCATAAACCACAACTTTGGGATTGCTTTGCCGGGTATTTTATTTTTTGTTTATGGCATTGGCTAAAGTGGCAGTCATAGCCGATGTTAATGTAATGTTAAGGGGTGCCAAAATCATTCTTAGAGCAGGCAACAGGAGGCAATGAAAAGGAACACATAGGAAAAGCTGGGGAACCGTTGAATGCCTCACGGGCAGATTGTAAATGCGTTGTAAAGCACGAACCATGCATTTTTGATCAAAACCTAAAGGGTAGCTGTTAGAGAGTAAAACATGTTGAATAACTTTGATTTCTCATTCGAACAAATCCCTAGAACTAGATAAATGAAATGACCTTTTTACCGCCATGTAGACAATATTCATTCTAAAAGATTGAGGGTACGCTGAATCATAATGCAATGTGAGACCACTTGAGGTCGGCTTACGATAAACCTCCATGTGAAATTATTCATGTGATCTAGAAATACGCACGTCTAAAAAAGAAATACAGTTACCGGATTACAGTTTCCTTATATATGATCGATTTTCGATTTTTCTGATCTTTTCTGATGGTTTATTCGATTGTTTCTGATAGTTTTAGGATCAAGTTGCGACCCACCTGTAACCCTTTCACTGTAACCTGTAACACTAGTGGGTCGCGACCCACCGGTTGGGAAACGTTGATCTACATAACGGCAATATAGGTGGATGTGCACATGCCCGTAATCAAACAACTGGAATGCTGGGTCCTCAATAAAAATCATACAAATTTCGGCCAAAATTGCTGATGCATAGAGCCCCTTGAACAAGCCATTGGACTGCCTGAAGTAAGAGCCTTTAAATTAAAAAAAATGCATATCAAACAAACCACTGATTAACGGCAGAATACTCTTTAGAGAAATAGTGGCAACATGATCACCTGATCACTAGACCCATTATTACTTGAATGATGTATGGTAAATAATAATCTTAAGCAATGGAGACGAATGCGCTTATCGTCTTTTTCGAGAGATGAAAATAAACATCAGAAGCAATGTAACCGATTTCACGCGTGTAAAAAATCATATTAATTAAAAGTTCATAGCTGAAACACGCTTACTATAAGAATTAAGAAAATTAAAGTGACCGTGAATGTAATAGTCTGATAAAAACCACTGTAATTGCGGGTGAAACTAGTTTCAGGTATTTAATTTTTTTAGATGTTAATAGTAAGTATGTTTTAGTTATGAACTTTTAATTAAACTTAAGCAGCCGTCAACAAATATTTAGATCTGAGGACAAAGCTTCCTTCAATTTCAAGATTTTTTCCGAGGCTCTTTTAATCGGTTTCTTCAATATCGTAAAACCTTATATGTTCAATATTGAGGAGCGTAGAGTATTTGTCATTAACATGCTACGGATCATCAACACTCTTCATTATTTGAAGAAACAAAATCTTGCCAAACTCCAAGCACCATTTCTGCCGCGCTTACGATAAATGCACTAACTTGGTTTTAACACTTTTCAAGAAAAACACGTTTAAAGTTTTTATTTGTATATTGCTTGTATCTCCGGAACTACAAGAGATACCAACATGAAAGTGGTACCAAAACAAATCACGCAATTTCACTTTGAGAAAATTGTAGATCTCGTTTTCCTGATTTCAAATATATATATATATATATATATATATATATATATATATATATATAAAACTCAATTTCGCCAACAACCTTAGTTGATGTGTTTATCAGATTTACAAAGGAAATGCATTGAAACATTGATGATTCTTGAATCTACAAACGCATACCATGACTACTGAACTCTATCCACAATGGCGGAATATGGTTTGGTAAAATATAAAAAAACACAAACGAAAGGGAAACAAGAGTAAAAAATGAAAAGGTGATTAACAAGAACTAGGCCTTCCCTGCCAAAGAAGTTTGCCAAAAACAGATTTTTTTTGTTGAAAATGAGTGCCACAAAGGCAGCTGGAAAGCTCGAGTGCTAATTATGTATGATTTTTTGTTATATTGTTAATTATATTTGTAAAAGTTGTGGTGTGTTGACTTATACTTATGTCATCACTATGAATTAATAAGCACATGTAAAAAAAATTCTCCTTAAAAAAAATGTAATTGGGTTATTTCTACATTAATTTTTTCATTTTCATTTTATTTTATGATATTTTATTATTTTATTTTGCTGATGTATTTTTAATTTAAAAAAAAAGGTATCTAGTGATTCTCATTTAAATTTTTATTTTAATTGTCAATTATTCTATTATTGTAATGAATTCTCATTCCTGTATTATCAGTATATTTAAGTTTCCAGATTTGTTAGTTACACAAACCATGTTTGTTTATCTATGGAGTCATCTGAAATTCCATGGACACAAAGGTTTGTTGACGATCACAGCCGCCAACGATTACCACCAGATGGAGACCCACTTATCATGAATGTCACGATATGCAAATTCAAAGCCTGGGGAAATTCCAAGGAATAACCGAACTTTGAACATTTTATTTTGTATAAATGGTCGAAATTTTGTTAATCCAATGCACTTGAGAAAGGTTGGAATGCTACCGAAACCTGGTAGTGTAATTTTAGTTTGAATTATAATATATTTGCATAAGGCAGATGTGCAGGTTTTATTTCTGTCAGATCAGCATATAAATGCTCATAAGCATAACCATCTGAAAATTTCCGGCTGTTAAAAAAATCAGCATAATCCCAATCTCGAATTTAATTATTTATTCCCGGAAACCAATACAATATTTCGATTTATATTAGAAGCTTGTATGATTGAAAATTTTGAATGTATAAATGAAGAAAAACGTATGGAAGAAAGTAAGTTTTCAGTAAAATCTTTTAAAAAAATACCACAAAAACAATACAAAATTCCAATAAATTCAACTACATAAGTTGTGCTTTTTATTAAGCAATAATTAAGCTTATTTTTTTATAAAGGATTATTTTTTTCTTGTACATTAATTATGCCTATTATTATTTTGTAATAATTGAATACTTAGTAAACACACTAAGAATTATACTTATTATTTTGAATATGCTAACAATAATAAGATGCTAAAAAGAACTTTGTAATAACTTTCTTATTGTAACCTGAACCTGAAGAAGCAAAGGAAGCTACCTTTGCGAATTATCGTAGTTATGATGTATTTATTGCAGTAAATATGATTTTATAAAAAGATACGTAGAATATTGTTGCTTTTCGGAAGAAAAAATATTTCAGTAGTTTTATACTAAAAAATAAAAAATTACTACAAGAAATGTTCCTGTTTTTCAGAAACTATCCATGTGTGATTATCGTAGCTATTTTGAGTTTCTTTCGGAAAATATTCAAAAAGTTGTTGTTTAATGTCGCCATGTTTGCAATTATATAATTCAGTAATGTCTACTGTGGTTCGTCTAATGTTAACTTTAATGTGTTTTATTTACTCTGTTAAAATGCTTTTAATGGAAATGTGGCGAGGGTCGCAGGATATTTTGTAATTCGTAAAGGGCGCGACTTGAAAAAGGTTGCGAAACACTGATCTAGACTTTATATCTAAACAGTTTATTATTGATTATTCCATAATTCCATATGTTTATGATATGATATTTTGCAGAATTACGTAACTGCACATGTAATAGATCTATAAACCAGGATACACTAGTACATTTTCGAAAGGGAACAAACGTTTGTTGTGCTTCCCTCTCTGTCCCATTATTTCAGAATTCAAATGAGAAATGTAAAATCTTAATACAGAATTTCCATAAACAAAGTCTACAATAAATTTGATTACAACGAAAATAATTCAAAATCATTCAATGAACGACAAGCTGTAAAAGTGTGAACATGAATATTTCAATTCACAATCCAACTAACATAAAAACAAATACGCACTTGATTAATAATTTCAATTAATATTTCCAAACATTGTCAAAGGAATTCTCTCTTCGATCTGTCATTTTTATCACAAACGTATCATGTAGACTTAGTTCACATTCGTCAAAGGATTTTTTTATTTTGTTGCTCAGACTGTGAGCACCGATATTTTAAATCCTCATATAATGATGGTTGTATTTTAATTATTTTAAATGCTTGCTAGTCATCTGTTTCCTCTTTATTTGTGTTGATTGATGTTTTTTATATAATTTCATTTAGTTGAAGCTCTTCATAGGAAGTTTGATAGATTTCAGAAGGAAGAGTATGTTAAATTCTTACGAAATGCATAAACATGAATGAACTTCTATCGTGGGTGACCATGTATAACTGAAGTAAATTCCAATTTTAATTAAATAACTCCTTTATAGGTTTCATTCATGGATGTCCAAAGAATACAAAAATATTTCATAGTAAAAAAAAAAGAAAACTAAACAAGAAAAAGATTCTCAAAATGTTTTATTCGTTACACGAAGGGGTTAACAGAATATTTTTTGAATTTCTGAGTGAAGAATAAGAAGCGTTTAATTATCGGACTATAGATATTTAGTAAGTATAGTGTAAGAAAAGATAAGATGGATTTAAGAGGTTTCTAAATCAAAATAAGAAAAATAAGAATAGAAGATACAGTAAGGCACAATTGCCAATTTACGTGTGCTGATCATATCTTAATGTTCAGAAAAAAAGACAAGAAATAAACAATTTATTTTATATATTTGTTTATTTGTATATTTTTTTTCATATTTTGACAATATGAAACTAAAGTATACACTTAACTTCAGAAGCTGTAAGTTCACGGTAGGGGCAGAAAGTTCCTCTCATCAACACTAATACACACCTCATAACGTGGATGTATGGATTTGAAAGCCTCGAGGCCTTTGACGGACACATCCAGCTGTTACAGCGACTCTTGCGAGTCAGCGTCAGAGCCTCCATATACATTAGTCAGCGCTAAAGAGCGGTCTCTGCGTTTAGCGGCGACGTACGTTGGCGGGCATTCAAGTCGGTTGCACTGCTCTCAAACCGGAAAAGGAAAATTTCCTGTAATTCATCAGTTTTCGCTGCAAACGATCTTCTCAGCATCATTGAGAGATTATTTGTAAACTTTTATTTGTATTTATAGTAATTGCTGGAGTAAAACAAAGCAGGGTTGGGTGAGTGTGTGTGTGTGATATTCCTCAAACTGGACGAGCATTGCCAGAGCCACGATTTGTATGTTCTAGCGAGCATATTTTGGATCAGAGATAAGAGGCCACTTGTTAAGTTATAACTCTAAATTGACAATTTCTAAATGATACATTAACATTATAGAACAATATTTATTCGAAAATATGGTAAATAATGTTAACCAATGAAGACGTATGGGTTTATCGTCTTTTTTGATAGATAAAATAAACATCAGAAGCAATGTAAACCGATTTCACGTGTGTATAAAATCATATTAAATAAAAGTTCATAGCAAAACACACTTACTATAAGAATGAAGAAAATTAAAATGACCGTGACTGAAATAGTCTGATTGAAACTACTATAATTGCGGGTCAAACTTCTTTCACTAGTTTTTTAGTTTTTTTAGATTTAAATAGTAAGTTTGTTTTAGGTTTGAACTTTCAATTAAACTTAAGAAGCCGTCACCAAACATTTAGGTCTGAGGACAAACATCCCTTCAAATTCAATATTTTTGCTTTTAATCGTTTTTTTTTTTTTTTTTAATTTTGATAAAACCATACACAGTATCTGATCTCCATTGGGTTCGTTTCTCATTTGAGTTTCGTGAACGATCCGCGCTGGGCAGGTTTTCTCGGGTGCCCCCGTTTCCACAGCACTTCTTTCAAGTTACTTTCTTAGTCTTTCTCTCCATCTATCGTTATTTCTCTGGGTTAGTACAATAGATCTCCAGTCACTGTCCTTTGCTTCCCTGTCACCCACATTTACCACATAATATATTCAATTAACAAGAATAGAAAAAAAAGTTTCTTTGCTTAAAATTCAAATAAAATGCTTTCACATTTGGTAATAGTTTGATTTCAAATAACAAAGCAAAATTAGACTAAGATTGTATTAACCTCAGAAATTATATAGATGATAGATAGTCGATATTGAATTTTTCGCTATTAATCATTATACATGCTAAATGGGTGCCTCCGTTTTCTCGGGTGCCTGCGTTTCCACTGCACTTCTTTCAATTTACTTTCTCAGTCTTTCTCTCCATATATAGTGATTTATGTGGGTTAGTACAATAGACCTCCGGTCACAGTGCTTTGCTTCCCTGTCACCCACATTTACCACATTATATTTTAACCTAAGAAATTATATAGATGATTTAAAGTCGATATCCAATTTTTCGCTATTAACCGTTATACATGGTACAACAAATAAAACATGGCAAGAAATAAAGAACATGTATATTACTTCATATCATATCTTACACTCCTATTAAAATAGATTAAAAACTCCATCTTTGGATAACTTTCATTAATAAATAACGGTGATATTTCGCGGGAATATTATCTTCCCGCTTTTTCAAACCTTTTTTAAACAACAAAGAGTAACTTCCATTACATTTACTGGTATGTATAATAGGGACATATTATGTTACAATAATGAGAGACTTTAACAAAATCAATTATTAATGATTATTATCAATTTATCAAAAATAGTTTAACACAACCAATTGTTACTAACAATGTATTATAATTATTCTCAATGTATCAAAATAGTTTAACACAACCAATTTGTTATAATTATTAGTTCACTGAAATTTCTCTCTTTTGTTTTTAACTATGTCCTGGAAATAGGATAGGGTGTTTGGATTTACCATGTACCCTTTGTCTTTGTTTATGCATTTAAAAGTTTTTATGACACAAGCTTCAATTACGTATCTACTATGTTTGTCTTGAATTTTCAACAGAATTGTGACTTTAGGGTCTGGGTTGTGCTTTTCCGTTATGCAGTGTTCGGCCCAGTTCGATACTTTAGGTCGATTGTTCCTGAAAGCTGTGACGTGTTCTTCTACCCGTTCTTCTAACATTCGCCCTGAGTTTCCAAAGTATACGCCTCCGCATGTTCTACACTTTAAATTATAAACTGTCCCCATGATTTTCTTTATCTTATCGTAATTTTGCTCATCTTCTTCTTCATCTTTCTTATATAATATGGATTTGAGGTTCTTCCCTTTTTTTGTATTATTCTAATATCATTATTTGCACATATATCACAGATTCTTTTGTTGATTTTAACCCCATTAGGTAGTTTAATAATTTTGTCAAATGCCAATTTGGTTTTCTTTCCTTCTTGTCTTTTGGTTTCATTTTCAAATCATTGGAAACATCCTTGAATGAATGGTTCTGGATAATCATTAATTCTTAAGATCTTCTTCTTAAGAAGAAGGATATTGATACACATTTTACTAACATAAAATTATATATTTCAGGAAAGAGTTTTTTTTTTTTAAAAAAATACTTAAATATATTGTAATTATAAAATAAATATCTTACTTCAATGAATATTATCTATTTCTCCGAAACATAGGGCGTAAAAGTCATAGGAGATAATCAGAATACAAACTGGATACTGACATTTTTGTATCCACAGAATGAGCTGTCTTCCGTCAAACATTGTTACGAAGGCTTTATCAGGGTCTTCTTTATGCAAGAATTCCAGCTCTGTAGATAACTTTAACATCTTCACAAATACGCACTTGATTAATAATTTCAATTAATATTTCATAACACTGTCAAAGGAATTCTCTCTTCGGTCTGTTATTTTTATCACAAACGTATCCTGTAGACTAAGTTCACATTCATCAAAGGATTTTTTATTTTGTTGCTCAGACTGTGAGCACTGATACTTTTAATCCTCATATAATGATGGTTGTATTTTAATTATTTTAAATGCTTGCTAGTCATCTGTTATCTCTTTATTTGTGTTGATTGATGTTTTTTACATTAATTTCATTTAGTTGAGGCTCTTCATAGGAAGTTTGATGGATTTCAGAAGAGAGAGTATTTGAAACAAGAAAAATATTCAGAAAATGTTTTATTCATTAAACAAAGGGGTTATCAGAATATTTTTTGAATTTCTGAGTGAAGATTAAGAAGATCTACGATTTCTAAAATAAGCAGTGTAAATTCTAATTCTAAGTTGGATTAATTCTTTGTTTTAATTTGTAATTATCTGTTTATTATTAAATATAATGTTCTATTCCAAAATAAAAAAAGTTGGCTGTTAACATTTCGTTCGGCCCATATGTTTGGTCAGTAATACAAAACTAACCATATTCATAGTAGAACGTATCTCCACGAACGTGAACCAAATATGCTACAAGATACAGTAAGGTACAATTGCCAATGATCATATCCTAATGCTCAGAAAAAAAGACAACAAATAAAACATAACAAGAAATAAACATGTCTACTAGTCCTATTTTTACAATAAGACACTAAAGTATACACTTAACTTCAGAAGCTGTGAGTTCACGATAGGTGCTGAAAGTTCCTCCCATCAACACTAATACACACCTCACAACGTGGATATATGGATTTGAAAAACTCGTGGCCTTTTTCGGACATATCCATCTGCTACAGCGACTCTTGCGAGTTAGCGTCAGAGGCTCCATATACTTTAGTCTGCGCTAAAGAGCGGTCTCTGCGTTTAGCGGCGACGTACGTTTGGTTGGCATTCAAGTTGGTTGCACCGCTCTCAAACCGGAAAAGGGAAGGAAACATTTCCATATTTCAACAGTTTCGCTGCAAACATCTTCTCAGCAACAATGAGAGATTATTTGTAAACTGTTTATTTGTATTTATAGTGATTGCTTGTGTAAAACAAAAGAGGGTTGGGTGAGTGTGTGTGATAAACTGCAAACTGGACGAGCATTGCCAAGTTTCGATTTGTATGTCCTAGCGAGCATATTTTGGGAATGCCGATACGGGCTACTGAAAATGTTAACAGGGAACCTTTTTGATTTGTAATAAAACATTATAGTCCGAAATAAATAGTTAAATACAAATTAAAACAATGAATTAATGCCACTTAGAATTAGAATTTACTCTCACTGCTTATTTTACAAATCGTAGACAGTTATGTTACGATCATTTCGCCAAGAAACGAGCAGACGGTCTCATCGTTTCGGTTGAAATTTATTTGTTTTCTTTATTTTGATTAGAAATAAATCTTAAAGCCATCTTACCTTTTCTCCGAGGTCTCCGAGACGAGCTTGTGAGAAAGAGATCGCGGTCACTGGTGGTGAGATAATTATCTCAGAATCCAAGATCACGTGATCACAGGTTTGCTAGTTTACAGTAGACTAATAGTTTAGTTTATTTTTTTACTTAAGAATAAACCGAATGAAGTTTAAATCAATTCCCCTTACAAAGTTAGGTGCTTTAGATCTTTGACATTAGAAAAAAGATTCTTTCGGTCATAAATATTTTGAGTGGAAAAAATAAAAAGCTTTGAAATATGTTTATTTTCTAAAATTTTAGAAAAAGCAAGCTCTTTCAAAAAAACTTTTTGAAGCTATTGTTAAAAGTTTTTTTTTTGTTTTATAACGTAACATATAAAGAAAAGTATTAAACTAAAAATATAACAAGATTTTTGGAAAAAGTTCACCGAGTATTACATTTTCATAAATAAAACAAGAAAAGGAAATTTCAAAAGAAGGCTATCATTTAACATTTAATTTCATTTACAAAATATATGAAATTTTACATCTAATTTATAAATTATAAACAAAATCACACTTACTTTCAGAGAAGTACCGATTCAATTATTATCCAACGAAGTTTTTCTAAAAAAATAAATTTACTTTTCCGATTTAATGGTTGTAATGATACAATTTACTATGAACAAGAATAAAATGAACATGGACTTTACATCATCTATGTATTTTCTTAAGTTAATAGACTATTAGTCTAATTATTTTCTTTTCTTTCCTCTGTAATCATACTAATCCTTAACCTGAATCCTATAAAAAAAATTTATAATTAGAAATATTCATATAATATTTCTTAAAAAATAAAAGTGGTTCTTTTAAGAATTATGCATATTCATATAATATTTCTTAATTTAAAAAGAAATATTAAAAAACAGTTTATTAGAAGTTTTTCAAAAAAACCATTGAATTTTTAGATTTAAGCATTTAGATGCCCTAAGTTCGAACCTTACTTAAATCGCTTGAAACAATTTTTTTTTCGAGTTTTCTGTCTTTTGTTTCTTTTATTTTTTGCTGTCTTTCAATTACATTTTTTAACAATATTATTATATTCATAACTGAAAAACGTGTGTTTAAGTGAACTAATTGTTTAAATAGAAACCTAAAGATGTAATTAATTCGGGTTCAAACTAGGGTTCGTATGAATTTTCACGACGTATCTTAAAGGAATAGAGGTCACTTTGCTTCTGAAATATCTGCAGCTACGATATCGCAAGAACAGTTAGCGTCAGTCACACAAACAACCCCACAGACAAGCAATTTTTTAATTTCATCTTAACATTATATTCTCGAAAACAGAAAACTTGACGTATTACTGTTTACAAGATGCTGAAAGGTAATTGTTATAAATAAAAACAATTATCTCATTTGATCCTTAGAAACTAAGTCCCGTAATTGAAAACTATTCTTACTAGCAGTTGATGAGAAATTTATTAAAAAGATATTTGATTGTTCGATTTAGATTTTTCGATGTTCTTAGATCGAAGCTTACTTAGGATATTTGAAACAAAAGTTGTGGTTTTTTTCAATTTCCTCTTTTATGTATTTTTTGTTTCTGTCGATCACATTTTTAAAAAGAATTTCTATATTGATTACAAAATTCTTTCAAATAAAATAACTCAAAATAAAATAAAAATTTAAAATAAAATAACTTTAAAAGTCAATCAAAGCTTTGAATAAATCTGATGTCAAACTAGAATTGCTTGAATTTTTAATGATATATCTAAAAGGAAGAAAAACTATTTTGTTCATCAAGTCTTAGTACATGAAGGGTATCGGAAGAAATGATTCTGTATCATGAAAACTAAATCACAGAATTTCCAATAATTTGTTAGTTTATCTGCAAACTTTAATCATAGAAACTAACAAAAAACTTATTGAAACTGGCTGCATACATTTCTGCATTCACAGAACTAGCAGTCTGCTGTCAGACTTTGTCCCGAAGCCTTCATCAGGGTCGTTCTTATGCATTAAGTCCAACTGTTTGTATCCCTTAAACATCTTCACAAATACGAACTCAATTTATATAAACTTGGAGTGACGTCAGTCCGGGACTGAGAATTTTCACAACCAAAAAACGAGTTTATAAAAATATATTTAATAATAAATAATAATATATAAGAAATTATTATAAATTATAAATTAAAAAAATTATTATAAAAAAAACTCGCTTTCGCGATTATTTACAAAATCCGGAACTATTTTCAGAATGCGGATCAACCTTTTAGCACCAGCCTATTTTATCCTCATAGAACGATAGTTGTATTTTAACGTTTAAGGAATACAAACATACAGTGGACCCTCGTTGAAGCGCTGCTTGCTATATCGTGCACTCGTTTATAGCGCGGACGATGTTAGCGATAAGTTTATAAAGGGCCGTGCGGCGTTAGTATCGTTTTTATACAAGTGGTTGCGGCGTTTGTGAGTATCGCATTTTATAGATATGGTGCAGCGTTGTCAGAAAATGACTGATGAAATGATTATCGAATCTATTTGCGGTGACGAAGATTGTCAAGAAGAAACAGAAGATGATGGTGAAAGTGCCAGTGGGATAGCTGATATACCACCAACAACCAAAGAAGCAATAACAGCCATGGAAACTGATGTTTTGTAATTGAAATGATGTCGAAAACATAGATTTTAGTCAAGTTATAGATAGTGTTTGTTTTTACATATTTTGAATATTTTATATATTCAAGCATACCTCATGTACGTAAATAAAATAATATGCTCGAAATAACGCGTATGATGCTCCCCCCCCCCCCCATGCGCATATAGCGGGCGTCTACTGAATATACATTCAAAAAACAACTCAAGAAAATGAGGTTCTCAAGATAAGCGTTACACTTACATTCTGAGAAATACCGATTCGATTATCCACTGAAATCTTGCTAAAAAATTAAATTTCCTTTTCCTTGTTCATAGTTATATACCATTTACCAGGCATAATGGTTAATAGCGAAAAATTGAATATCGACTTTGTATCATCTATATAGTTTCTTAGGTCTAATTTTTCTTAGTCTAATTTTTCTTTGTTATTTAAAATCAAGCTATTACCAAATTTGAAAGTATTTTATTTGAATTTTAAACAAAGAAACTTTTCTTTTTCTATTCTTGTTAATTGAATATATTATGTGGTAAATGTGGGTGACAGGGAAGCAAAGAGCTGTGACTGGAGGTCTGTTGTACTAACCCACATAAATAACGATAGATGGAGAGAAAGACTGAGAAAGTAAATTGAAAGAAGTGCAGTGGAAACGGGGGCACCCGAGAAAACCTGCCTAGCGCGGATCATTCATCATCACGAAACTCATATGAGAACCGAACCAAATAGAGATCAGAGATGAGAGGCCAATTGTTAAGTCAACTCTAACATGACAATTTCTAAATGATATATTCACATTACAGAACAATAGTTATTTGAAAATATGTTAAATAATGTCAACCAATGAAGACGTATGGGCTTATCGTCTTTTTTGAGAGATGAAAATAAACATCAGAAGCAATGTAAATCGATTTCACGTGTGTCTAAAATCATATTAATTACACTGCTGTTTGAAAAAAATGCAACGCCATGAAGGAATCATCGGAATTAAATGAAATTTGCAGCAAATGTCAATTATAGGATGTTATGTAAAATAATAAAGTTTCAGAGCCACCGCGCATGCGTGGCGTGTGCAGCGCTCTTTGAACTGATGCTGAAAGCATATAAATAGAGGGCTGTAGCGGAACGTTTACAATAGATAATGATTATTTGTTAGTGGCGAACGTTTAGTGAGACCTAAGTAAGCCTTCACGACGGAAGAAAAAGAAATTTCAACAACTTACGGAGGGATAACGGGGGATACGCCGTCCAAGCAAAGCCGATATGTTTGGGATCCTGTATAAAGGCACCCTTGCACGCAGTCCACGGTTTAGCAAGCGTCGACGAATTGACGAAGCCGACATTAGCACACCTGTAGCAGTAGACCAACGTGCTGCCAACTGCCTGGAGGAAGCTGTATGGTCATTCAGCGCCTTGCGGAGGAGGTATCGATCGTCGCGGGCTGACGTCACCTTCCGTTGTCCACTGCCAGTTTTTTGAGTTGTTCGGTGCTCGTCGGTCCACTGCTTCCAAACTCGCATCACTGTGGAACTGTGCCGCTGCACACGGGCTGCTATTGCGCGATAGGAAAATCTTCCTTCTCGAAGGCCGATAACCCTCCCCCGTTAACCCTCCGTAAGTTGCTGGAATTTCTCCTTCTTCCGTCGTGGAGACATACTTGGGTCTCACTAAAAGTTCGCCACTAACAAATAATCATTAACTACTGTAAACGTTCCACTACAGCCCTCTATTTATACGCTTTCAGCATCAGTTCAGAGGGCGCTGTGCACGCCATTCACGCGCGGTGGCTCTGAAACTTTACTATTTTCCATAACATCCTGTAATTGACATTTGCTGCAAATTTCATTTAATTCTGATGATTCCTTCATGGTGTTGAATTTTTTATAAACAGCAGAATAAAAGTTCATAGATAAAACACACTTACTATAAGAATTAAGAAAATTACAGTGACCGTGACTAAAATAGTCTGATGAAAACCACTGTATTTGCGGGTGAAACTAGTTACATGTATTTTAATTTTTTTAGATGTTAAGTATGTTTTAGGTATGAACTTTTAGTTAAACTTAAGAAGCCGTCACGAAACATTTAAATCGGAGGACAAACATTCCTTCAAATTCAATATTTTTGCTTTTATTCGTTTTTTTTTTAATTTTGATGAAACCTTATTTTTACAACTTGTTTATTATTCACATGGAGTCTTTTTTATGCAAAAAGTCCAGTTGTTTGTATCCCTTTAACATTTTCAGAAATAGGAACTTGATTTATACTTTGTGTGACCAGATTTTTCCGTTGTTACTCGGGGACAGACAATTTTCACAAAAAACAAAAAAAAAAAACAAAAAAAAAACAAACGTCTTTAACAGTTAAGGAACTAAAAATAAAACAAACCACTTTCACGATTATTTACAAAATCCGCGACTAATTTTAGAATCCGGAACAACCTGTGAGCACCAGCCTATTTTATCCTCATCTATTATAGTTGTATTTTAATGTTTAAAGACTATAAACATATTTACATTAAAAAAAAACACAAGAAAATGCGGTTCTCAAAGTACGCGTTGCACTTACTTTCTGAGAAATATCAATTCGATTTATCCAATGAACTCTTACTAAAGAAATAACTTTACTTTTCCTAATTCATATTAACCATGTATAATGGTTAATAGCGAAAAATTGAATATCGACTTTCTATCAGCTATATAGTTTCTTAGGTTAATAAATTTTATATTTGAAATCAAACTATTACCAAATGTGAAAGTATTTTATTTGCAAGCAGCTGTCCTATATTCTCGTTAACGATAGCTGAAGGCGTGAGTGAAATGTGCAATCTCATTATTGCTTTTTACATTTCAGTTTGTGCACGTTTAACTAGTTAAGAATTTGTTTTAATTTAAATAGCCAAAAACATTAACGGAGAAATTAATTAAATTGTGGCCAAATGTCTGAATTCAAATGGTCAGTTGATAAATCTTCATCTTTCACTATTATGTCAAACATAATGGAGCTTTGAACCCGGAGGTGTCTGGAAACTTAATATCATTAATAAATAAAAGTAATGCATTAAAAAAAACTATAGAAGTTACCGCCAATTCTATATTTTATTTTATCGAAAATCTGAAATTTTCTTTTAAACAGATATTTCGTTTTATTTCATTCCCGTTTCTACAATATTAAATTAGTTGACATAGACACTTGCCTCATTTAAAAGTGTTTTTTTATAATTATAAATAAACATATAATATTTTTTAATTTTGAAAGAAATCTTAAAATACAGTTTATTAGAAGTTTTTTAAAAAATTATTGAATTTTTTGATTTAAGCATTTAGATGCCCTAAGCTGGAAGCTTACGTAAATCGTTTAAAACAAATTTATTTTTGAGTTTTCTATCTTTTGTTTCTTGTATTTTTTGTTTTCTCTCAATTACATTTTTAAACAGTATTATTACATTGATAACTGAAAATCGTTTCTTTTGAATGAACTAATTGTGTAAATAGAAACCTACAGATATAAATAATTCCGATTCAAACTAGGGTTCGTATGAATTTTCAGGATGTATCTAAATGGAATAGAGGTCACTTTGCTTCTGAAATATCTGCAGGTACTGTATCGCAAGAAAAGTAAACGTAATCAAATATGGTCTCCTCACAACTAAATAATTTTTTAATTTCATCTGAACATTATATTCTCGAAAACAGAAAACTTGACGTGTTATTGTTTACAAGAAACTGAGAGCTAGTTGATAAGCTAGATAAAAAAAAACAATTATCTCTTTAGATCCTTAGAAGCTAAGTTCCGTAATTTAAAATTATTCTTACTAGCAGTTGATGAGAAGTTTATTAGAAAGTTATTTGATTGTTCGATTTAGATTTTTCGATGTTCTTAGATCGAAGCTTACTTAGGATATTTGAAACAAAATTTGTGTTGTTTTTTTTCAATTTTGTCTGGGTTTTTTTTTATTTATTTTATGTTTATGTCGATTATATTTTTTAAGTGAATTTCTATATTGCTTATAAAATTCTTTCAAATAAATTAACATAAAATAAAATAAAACTTTAAAATAAAATAACTTTAAAAGTAAATCAAAGCTTTGAATAAATCTGATGTCAAACTAGAATTGCTTTAATTTTCAATGACATATCTAAAAGGAAGAAAAACTATTTTGTTCATCAAGTATTTGTACACGGAAGGGTATCGGAAGAAATGATTCTGTATCATGAAAATTAAATCAGAGAATTTCCAATAATTTGTTAGTTT
>JAFIDM010126060.1:0-26939 GCA_023159025.1 Thereuonema tuberculata | reverse complement strand
AAGTTGAAACTTCAACTAATTGTATTATAAGCCGTTTTAATAAAAAAAAACAACTCTGCATCCCTTTCAAGAGGTTATGAGCCCAGCACGCTTCCACTGTGCATGTGCGAAGTCGTAACCGGCAAAGGAGTTCACAAGAAAGTCAAATTATCGGAGCCAAAAACAATTTAAAAATGGCCGAAAGAATTGAGAAATACATCACTACTATGTTCACAGGAACAAATTACACATCATGGCGAATTGGGATGAATAATTTGTTAATGCATGATTGTCTATGGAGAGCGGCGAATATGTCCCTGGCCGAAATAGAAAAGGTGGACGACAAGATAGAACGCCGAAAATTAAAGGACAAATCGGAGAGAGCCTACGGAGCGATAGTCTCACTATTGGACGATCGCTATAAACTTCTAGTAAATGAAGAATCAGACCCGAGTACACTCCTCAAAGAATTAGATAAGAAATTTAATAAACTTGATTACTTAAAGATCACTCCGTTAAAAAGAAAACTCTCCGAGTTGACAAATTTCAAGTACAGTGATTCTTTAGAAAAAGAACTAATGAATGTAAAATTATTAATTATTGAACTAAACCAAAAAGGAGGTACAGTATCAGATCAAGAGATACGTTGGATGCTCCTCTAAGGATTGCCGAAAGAGTTCGACTCAACTGCACACGGGTTTCTCCTAACAGAAGGAACATCTCAATTTACATTTGAAACGATTGTTGACCGCATATTACATGAAGTAAATAGAAGAAAGGAAGATTACGATTCCAAACAGTAAAATGTAGAAATAGGCGCATACCAAAGTAGGACCAGTAAAACTCACGTACAAAGGCAAGATGAGCGCCGATGTTACGTTTGTAACAAAAGGGGTCATATAGCCAAAAATTGCCGATTCAAGTACAAAAGAAGTCCTAAAGATAAAAGTTTTCATCACAACAGCAAGCGTTGGAGTGAAAAACCCGCAGGTACTGATAAGTCGAAAACATACATGGGTGTGTCAATCATAAAGACGGCTAACTGCTTGCTAGCAAATATAAGCAAGGACACATGGCTTCTAGACAGCGCTACTACCCATCACATTAGCTGCAAACAAGAAAGTTTTGAGCAATATGAAGAACTGGCTGAACCTGTCAATATTCATGGTGCCTCAGTAAAACCGATTCAAGCGATAGGAGTAGGGACTGTAGAATTAGAGTGTAAGGTATCCACCCATAGAAGTATCATTTTAATTCTCCAAAACGTGTATTACATACCTGAACTAGGTGTAAACTTAATTTCCTCTACCCAGCTAGATCAAAAGGGATTCGTTCAGCATTTACAGGATAGGACATACATTGTTTCAGGAGAGGATCCTGGGTACTAAAAGATACTTTGCGTGATAACCTATATCATGCAAACGTAAAATTACATAAGTCATCAATTAACTCCTTTGTGAAGAAGAATGAAAATAAAACTGAATTAGGGCAGATATCATAAAAAAGCTGAAAATTATTATGAGTGAAAAGTTACTGCAAGGAATAGATAGCGTTCCAGTTGACGTCAAGAAAGTATGCGACCATTGCAAATTAGGAATACTAAATGACAAAGTTCATCGAAGAATACATCAGGTTAGATCATCAGATATTATGGAAATCATTCACACCGATGTTTGCGGTCCAATAAACGTCTCGACCTATTATCGAGCACAATACATCCTCACGGTCATAGATAATTTCTCCCAGAGAGCATTTGTTTACATTCTGAAGTTCAATGAAGATGTAGCGAGAACTACTGAAGCTTTCATCACCTTTATAGAAACTCAGATGAATAAACATGTAAAATGCTTGATGTCAGATCAAGGGAAGGAGTATACAAATGAAGAATTAAACACGTTTCTTCAAGAAAAAGGAATTAAACATTGCTATCCTTTAACTTATTCACCACAGAGCAATGGCATAGCGGAGAGGTTCAACCGCACCTTATTGGACAGCGCAATGACTCTGCTAATAGCATCTAAGCTCCCGATAAACTTCTGGATATTTGCAATTGAAAGTGCATGCCACCTACTGAATCGATCACCTCTCGAGAGCATTCAAGACCAAATTCCATTGAAAATTTGGAACGGAGAGAAATATGATCCAAGCGTGAAACACATTAGAAAATTTGGCAGTACAGCATACATTCGAATACCCAAAGCCAGAAGGACTCACAAATTTCAAGAAAGAGAATACCGAGGAATACTCAATGGCTATTCTCCCAAGGTCAAAGGTTATAAAATTTGGATTCCTGAAAAGCACAAAATAGAAGAAACAAGTAACGTCTACATAAATGAAGAATTATTAGGAGGAGACTTGTTAAGAGTGAAAATAGTCAAACCAGAAGACTATGCCCGTATAACGAATATTATCAATAGGAATGAAGTAAGTTCGGATGAATCGGATGAAGAAGATGGTGGTGAGAACGATCATTCTGACAAAGAAACAGACGAACACTCAGTCGTCGCAACTGAAGAACAGCATATGATCTTGCGTTCAGGAACAATCACAAAGCCCCGAGCTGCGCAAATAAAGACATTGTATATGCATGCAAAAGAACCTAAAACTTACCAAGAAGCCCTAAATAGCAATGATCATAAACAATGGAAAGATGCTATCAACAATGAATTAGAGAATATAGAAAAATTCACACAACACCTGGAAGAAAGTTCGTGTTCCAAAGCATGTGACTCCCCTGTCTACAAAATGGATTTTCCGCATCAAATATCACCAGAAAGAAATAAACAAATACAAAGCTCGCTTAGTAGTGAAAGGCTTCACACAGCGAAGGTATCTCGATTACGATGAGACATATGCATCAACCCCGAGCATGACTAGCATCCGTCTGCTGTTAGCTATAGCCATTGACAAAGAATGGATTATAGAACAATGCGACATTAATGCTGCTTCTTTGTATGGAGATCTGAAATAGGAAACATATCTATTGATGCCGGAAGGAGTTATCCATGACAAGACCAAACATAATGGAGTTTTGCTCACAAAAGTCTTATACGGATTAAAGCAAGTGGGAAGACAGTGGTAGACCTAGAACTCAAAAATAAATTAAAGCAAATTGGATTTAAACCCATAGAGTCAGACCCTTGCATCTATGTAAGTTTGGAAGAATCAGTTAAAGTAATAATCATCGTTTATATCGATGATTTCTTGATTATGAGTCAGGATAAAAGTGCAATAGGAACCACAAAATTAAAAGATCAAACAGAAAGATGGAGATTAATCAACAGAGGTACATAGAAGAGACGAAAATGAAAGATTCGAAAAGCATCAACACTCCGATGGATCCAAATACTAACCAAGTACAAG
This sequence comes from Thereuonema tuberculata, assembly GCA_023159025.1. Classification (NCBI taxonomy): domain Eukaryota; kingdom Metazoa; phylum Arthropoda; class Chilopoda; order Scutigeromorpha; family Scutigeridae; genus Thereuonema; species Thereuonema tuberculata. Next base: position 23,597 of record JAFIDM010126060.1, on the reverse strand, counting down.
AGAACAGTAAAAGTTTAAACTCCGAAGAACAAACAAGTTACCGAAGTGTTGTAGGAAGCCTCAATTATTTATGCAACACGTGTAGGTCCGATATAAATTACACCGTGAATCAGCTGTCACGAAAGAATGCAAATCCTTGTGAACAAGATAAGATAAAATTAAAGAGAATACTTAGATACTTAAAGAAAACGAAGACCTTAAAGATGATATATTCGAAGTCCGATCATCAGATTAAAACCTATTGTGATGCCACCTGGGCCGATGACATTTCAGACAGAAAATCGACTTCAGGCTGTGTTATGATGATGAGCAATGGGTCAGTCCATTGGGTGACGCGCAAGCAACGAGTGGTTGCTGTATCAATATAAAAATCAGAGTACATAGCTTTAGCATTATGCGTATCGGAACATAAAGCAATACGAAACATTTTATTGGAAATTAAAGAAACTGAATACATGGTAAATCCAAGTGTGATACTGTGACAATCAACCGGCGATAAACTTGGCAACCAATAACATAAACAGAAGTAAAAGTCGGCATATTGATATCAAGTATCACGTAATACGAGATGCAGTTGAAAAAGGAGAAATAACACTGGAATATGTGGAATCAGATAAAAATGTATCTGATGGCTTGACAAAACCTTTAGCGTTGCAAAAATTGAACAACTTCATTAAATTATTAGGCTTCATGAATTAAGAAGTAAAATGCAAGTAAAATTCACATTGAAGCAGGGGGAGTATAGAAGAGGATTTAATTAATTAATAAATATTTATTTCATACTTCAAAATTATATTCACTTCAATTGTAAATTTAAAATTGTAAAAAAAAATAATAATTTGCATAATCACGTCACAGAAACTTTATTAATAAAAACCCCCGTGGAAGCCTCGTTATCACACAGTCTCGCACACTCGGAACCACGCACACGCAGGCGAAGTAAGGAGCGAGATCACGCAGACGAAGTGAGCTCCCGGGAGATGAAGTCGGATCCCGGCGTTGGGGCCTGACTCCGGCGAAGTAGGAAAACGACCGTGACTTGACGCAGTGGAAGAAAGAAGTCAACGCAGACTAAGTGCGAAGGTGAAGAAAATTCAGAAGAGCACTAGGATAAATTGGAGAAGAAGGCATAATCGTAATGAGACGGAATTCAAGAGATTTCAAGCCGACTTCAAATGGACCAACGGAAGAAAATCACTGCAAAGCGAACACTCACAAGATTGGAAGTAAACGTCAATTACTATAAATTACCAAGCATGGATAAATAAGCGAAAGAAAATTCCTGAGCAATTTCAAGAACTGTGAGTATTGAAATTTAATTATCCTACGAAAGCTATTTGAGTGGAGAAGAAGAGAATTAATATCAAAGGATTTAAAGTGAACTCACCCGACATTTAATTACACAAGGTGTCAACGTTAAATAAAGCCATTAAATTAAAAGAAGAATTAAAGGAAGATTTAGTGTTTTATTTTGGAACGTGATTTATAAGTGAATTAAGAATAAATTTAATTCTTAATAGTGTTTAACTTTAATAGTCGGCATTCCGTAACTCCGAATTGCCGAGGTTTATTTCAAGTGAATAGTGCATCGAATTAAATTGTGCGAAATAAAATTGTGCGTCGAAAGCATTCGATAACAATTGATATGTTTAGTAATATTATAGTGCTTCGAAGATACGAAGATTTAAAGTGAATATTAAACTCTTAGTGTTTATTAGTGGACTAATTATTAGTGCATTAATAATAAAGTGAATGCTTTAAATAATCAAGTCGATTATTAAGGAAACCAACACCATTCAACAATGGAGATTATTTTACATCGTTTGAAGAGACGATAGGGCTGCCCAGTATTCTGAAGAACTCCGAACTGAAGAGTTTTGAACTTTTGTAAATAAACTTTATTAAGTTGAAACTTCAACTAATTGTATTATAAGCCGTTTTAATAAAAAATAAAAAAAAAAACTCTGCACCCCTTTCAAAAATGATTATTTGTGATTCACATGATCCATCCAACCATTCAAAAGTTCTAAGGGAACACACACACAGACTGACACACACAGCTTCACTTTCCTTTTAGAAAGTAGACTAAAAAAGGAATGATAAACATGGAGTTTTTAATTAAAGATAATACTTTACATCTGTTACCTACCAGTGTGAGACCATAAATCATAGCTTCAATTATCTCAATAGCTGTTAATACACAGATACCAAGGAACAGTCCTAAGCTTCCTGAAGCATCCATTATGAGCTGCTGAAGACTATAGGTTTGATATTCTTTTGTTACAAGCATCTTATTCGATCCGAAACCAATTTCAACCAAAATCAACTTCTTTAGAGCCTTCCTTAAATGCAATTGCTTCTTTATTACATAGAAATTTGATTCATTACAATTCAAAGGACAATTACAAGTGAGTGGCTCATGCATCATTTTATTCATAATACTTCTTATATCAGCTACTATAGAGGCGTTACATAGAGGCAGATGTAAGCCATTCATGAACGTCAACCTATAAATAATAAAACAATAAATTACAAAAAAGCATTAACTAACTAATTTTATCGTTGCTATCACAGATATTGTGGTCTAACGTTTGCAGTACCTCATAGCTTGTGGTGACAGAAAGAAAGGATTACAATTTTAACATTAATTTTAAAATTCAATTTTAAATTGAAGAATTAAATTTCGTTAATCATACAACAACAGCTTAAAAATGATTCATCAAAGAAAGATGAAATTTTACAGATTTGGTGTAGGCTGTTTTAACAAAAGAAAGATCCCTTTGATCTTGATACTTATCCGAACGAAACGTAAGGTGATATTGGACAGAAATCGTGATTTCCGTTCATCTGTGATCAAGGTAAATTAAAGTAAGTATTTATGATTTTTTTTTTTTTAAACTTTCAACAACTAATGAACTGTTATTTTTTTTTGAATAATTGAGGAGTTGAATGCGACAGGGACCTAAACCACACAAACATGAAACTAAGATATTTTGATTTTTTGTGTTTGCCTTTACTGACAAAAATCCAATACATTAACAAGGAATTTACTTTTTGCTTATGGAAACTATAGAAGTTAAAGTATTTAGGAAAATTACTGTAGGTGTTTTGTATCTCGTGGATATCTTGAGAAAATAACACGCCAATTCGTAGAATCTGAAAAAAGTAGAATTTGAATCGTTGTAATTACCAGTAGTACTTTCTGCTCTTCAATCAACTATCAGTAATTGAAAATTATTGATTTATTAATTCTTGATATTTATTTATTTTTCTATTTATTTATTTGTTCATTCTGAATAAGTCACTGTCGCAAACATGCGCACAATTTGAATTTTTAACAACCTAAACATAAGAAAAAACTCTCCTCCTAACTTCCACATTTTCTTTTGTTTTCATAGGCTATGTACTTATGATTCAATATGATGTACAAGCTAGGTAATAAGCGGTCTGAATAGTGTATTGTCCAGGATTTGGTAGACTTCCATATAAAGTTTAACCTTTTCATCACTTGTCAAAGGATGATATCCACTCAATTACAGATTATCATTCTCCGATTTCTGAGCACAATCTCAGCGAAGACTCTGCAGCTTTGCGCTAATAGCTTTGTTTTAGAACAATTCCAGATATAAATTTCTTTGCACTTTCGTTTTTTTCTTCTTCCAATTATTTTCTTTTCTAACTCGTATTTCAGATTTTTCACAGCTACTGCATACGAGACTCTGGGGTATTTCCCACATCATGAAAGAGAGAAAGACGAGGCCTTTCGCGTCCTATTGTTCAGGAATCTTCTTCAGGTCTGAGGGAAAAAAGGTGGGAGAGCGTATAAGTAGATAGAAAAGGCGGACGGAAGAGAGAAGGGTCAAAAATTTTGGTATAAGTCATCTTATGTTGTTTGATTTCAAGACTTCTCAGTTTAAAATATTGCCATTATTACAAAAAAATACCTGGAAGACCGAGCTTAGTTCGGTAAAATAAAGCGAAAATAAAGTCAGTGCACTGTAGAGAATAACCTGGTTACTTAAACCGCTTTCGGGGAAATGGACAGCTCCACAGTGAATACACGCAACATTGAAAAGAAAAAGTTTTAAAATTACTATTAAGTAAAATTATTGTTTTATTACAGTTAATAATAAAACTATTCTTTTATTACACGTAAAAACGCACAGAGCTAGAATTTAATAAGAATAAAATAAAACGAAAATAAAGTAGATTACTGTAGACAATAACCTGGTAGGAGGTCAATCATTTACCTCCTAAATGAGTTTTCCCGAAGTCGAGACCTAGCTAAATCGCTTTCTCCCACCCGAAAACGTTAGATTCACCCCATTACATCAAAGTCCGTTTTGAAGATAAAATTTATAAAAATTGCTCTCTTTGTAGTATTTGATTGATAAATGAAGAGAAAAACAACACAATAAATTTTACTTAATATATTACGAAGATATCATATAGTGATGAAATGCAGAGAAGAGAAAACTTGTCAATGTTGAATCTATACTTACATCAAAATATGTAAATATTCAATAAATAAAATAAAAACCACAAACTCATTCTTCTTCTAAGTAAACACATTAAATTTCAAAAATATGTACTGTTTTCTTCTTAAGGTAGATAAAGGAACGAAACTTAATAAGTTTCCTCTCCTAAAATCAAAAAACATGAAATAACATCGAAAATGATAGTACTTGAATTACATCACATAACATTGAGCATAATAACAATATAATTATCGTACATGATAACAATATACAGAATAACGTAATAATAAATGTCGAATTTGACAAATAATTTTAACATCGAAAAAGATAAGAAAAACTATGAATCTGATAACAATACAAATGTCGAAATTGATAAAAAATTTTGTTAATGCGGAAAGAATATAAACAATTTATGAACAAATATATTGATTAACAAAATAAAAAGGAAAAATCTGAATTTCGAAAAAACAAAATTAAATTAAATATTCTTCAAATATTTCTTGAACAAATTTAAAGAAATATCATTAACTTTTAATGATCTATCCCTATTAAAGCAAATTTTAGAATTTATAAAACATGACTCAATAAGATACCTATCCTGTTCATTTTTGCATTTGTGAACGATTTTAATGATATCATGTTTTAAACTAATAGTGTGGTAGGTCCAATCGGAAATTTCTGGTTTATTATAATTGAAAGCACAAATATGCTCAGAAAGGCGTTCCTTTACAGTTCGAGACATACATCCAAAATATATCCCATTACAATCTCTACATTGTAATGAATATATAATACCCATATTAATAAGATCATTCGTCATACTTATATTCTTGAATTTGAATAATTTATCATCTTTGTACCTTATGATTCTCATATTATTATTAACACATAAATCTTTAATCTCTTTTTTTAACTTTCACATTCATAGGAATTCGAAAAAAAATTCTTGTAATTGATTGTTTTATTTGCAAGTTTAGTGTTAATGGATTTATCGTCAAATGTGTCAGATATGAATCAATAATATTGTTTAAAAAGTCCTCAGGATATTCATTAACCTTATATTTGTCTTTCATTTTATTTATTAAAGGTTGCCATTTCTTATGGTCTTCTGTATACGTTGTAATTCTTTTTAGGTTGTTTTTTTTTATATGTAAATTTATATTAGAAAAAAAATTATTCTATGATTACTTTTAATAGGCTTCTCATAAAATTCATATGTTATGTTGTTATTACTATTACTACTAATTAAGGTTATGTCCAGATAATTAAATCTATGATCCGCTTGTTTCTCATATGTGAATTTTATAACATTTATTTAAAGAATGTATATGATAAAAAAAATTTAATGAATTGACGATCAGTGCCTTTCCAAATAATTAAGATATCATCCACATAACGGTAATAGCTAAATTTGGTACCTTTCCAAGTATTTAGTAATTTCATTTCAAAATCATCCATATAAATATTACAAATGACCCTGAGATAGCGCTTCCCATGGGAAAACCAATAGTCTGTTTATAAAATTTATCATTAAACTTAAAGAAGCTATTATTACAAATCAAATCAAGGAGGTAATAACAAGAAATAATAAATAATTCTTGTATTCTATTCTTTAAATGTGGACTGAAAATAAAAACCGCGGTAAGTGCCATAACAATCGATTTCCATTTTATTGCTAAAATATGGTCTATGTGTCTAGGCCAGTGTGGTAAAAACCCGGCTATATGATATTCAGTCTGCAAGTACTCCAAACTTTAGCCAATTGTTAGACTTTCACTGTAGCCACTATTAGTTTTCACAAAGGTTTTTGCTCTTTTTCTGAGAACATAGATTTTGGCACTTAGCCCGGTTTTTATTTTCAGTCCACAAATTATCTCCTGTTAGATACTAAGTTCTTTATTTTATTCTTTTGACTGAACTATTACTTTATCATCCTAGGTTTCTCCTTATATATCGATTTATTTTACACGAATGTTCATAATTCTTCTTTCTTGAATTCGCTTAAATCGTATAAAAGATATCTTTTAATTCGACAAATAGCGATTACTCGTCAAATTCCCCGATACATCTTTTCATAAATTCATTTGATGTTAATTCAAGATGAATTTCTAAAAAATTACTAAATCTAGGACCAATTAAATCCAATTAACAGAAGGATTCTTTTTAATTCGTTCCTTCAATGAAAAATATCTAGGCTTAGTTTTATCTACGCTTAATCTTTTTTATCTACAGAATCCTTCTTCTTTTCTTCTGTGTGTGTGTTCTTTTTATTTATTTATCAGCAAACTATCGCGTAGTCTTATATACCAATTATCTTAATGTTTTATTTCTTATTCCGTCGTTACTTTTAAACAATACTTTTACTTACATTCATCATTTCAACTTTAAACGTCAATGATATTCAATCTATTAATATTTAAATTTACCACAACAACTACTAAAATATTTCTAAAGAATTCAATATTTTATGTCTGAGTTTTGGTTTGCATAATTTATAACATTTCATCATTTACTTCTCATATATTATTATATTATTTTTAAAGTTTCACGTGATGGCTTCACTGGTAAGATAAAAAACTGGTTCTATCTACTTTCATTTCAACTACTGATTTAAATCGTTCTCATTTTTTGATAATTTTAATTTTAAGAAATTGCAAAATTCTAAACAAATCAGTTTCTTTCCATATTAAAATTTAGTATCAATTAAATAAATATTTTGACATACCATTATTAAAATAACAGACAGGTTTGTAATATTAACATCAGTCATATCCGAATTATTAACGAATAAAATGTTAGCCCGAAGAAATAAATATTTATTTTGTTTCATAAGGCTAAACAACTCACTTTTTTCATAGATTTTACTTAATTAAATATATCTTAATTTTTACCTGCAACCTAGGTGCTTTAATACTTTTTCTTTGGCGCATTCCTCAATGCAATTTGCAACAATATGTCGTTCATAACAAGGTCGATGGGAGATATTTAACCGAAGAAACTAAATTGTAGTATTAATTCAAAAAGAAAGTATCGTTAATAATAGAAAATTCAACAGCGATAAACGAGATTTTTGAGTAAATAAAAAGAGTACTAAAATTGAAAATTAGCCCATTACCTTGTTTTGAAGTAAGTATACTTTAATATTTGTATGGTAAACATTAAGAAAAGACACAAACATATGAAATAGATTATATACTTCTGAACCATGGGGAATTTCCTCAGTCAAAAACTAAAACAAAAATAAAGATTTTCAAAAATAAATCACTTACGGTTTTTTCTTAAAATTTCATCCTACACATATTCTAAAGTATGATTAATATCCAAAGTTATCTTTCAAAAAATGGCTTCAAAAAAAAATTACTGATTGAATATATTCTAATTTGAATACTATAAAACCCGTTAATAAGAAATAAGGACTTTTATTGAATCTGTTAAAAGCAAAATTCCTAAAGGGTTAATTACCATTTGAATAGATCTTTGAGGATCTTGAATTTTGAAGCGAATGGACGTATTTTCATCCGCAATTCTCAATGCCTTTCCTAAAAGTAATAGAAAACAACTGCATGAAACTGAAATTCGGACGAAAAACATTAAAATCTGCAATTAAAATGATAGTCATCTAACTTTGTTTAGAGATAATGTGTCTTAAGTTTTGAAAAATATCACAATAATGGTGTCAAACCAATCTTTTCAAGATAGTTTAGTTCCAAAAATTCACAAAATGAAGAAGCTTGTTATTTTGACTCTTTCTGAAAATTTCTTAAAATATATTCAAAATAAAATTTTCAGAATTTTATTACTTGAATATAATCATCGTCTGCATAAGATTCATTAAAAACAAAGAAGTAATTTTCTTTATCATTTATTCAGTTATTTTATTCAAAGATTAAAGAAATCTACAACGGATAAAAAAAGAATATAATGCTAGAATGCTAGAATGTTAGAATGTTTTTTCATATTTCAATTCAAAATATCTACTAATATTATCGTCACAGAAATTTATGAATTCGTGGTATTTCTTAACGATTTTGATTAAGTATATAATCAAGATGTACTTGATTATCTTCATTGTACTCAAATAACCAAACATACTATTTCAAATAAATCATATTTTAATACCACGATATTTCATCTCCTTAAGCGAGAGACTTCTTCAGGTGACGATACAGGACAAGAAATTAATTCTTCTTCCTCAAAAATAAGCAATTTTAATAAGCAATATTTCTTTCGGTTTTATGAAAGAGTTCATGAAAAAATAAATGTATTAGGGATTTGTTTGTATTGCTATTAGATGATTGAAATTGTTTAAATTGTTATTAGAATGATTTGGACTTACTGTTATTAGTATTGTAATGGTGTTTGTGGGAGAGTCTTTGGGATCTAAAGAAAACGAGTCAAGTTTTTGGAACTGAACTGAATTAATTTATTGAACGAAAAGCATTGGTTTTTATAGTATTTACAAAGCTTGATTTAATTGGCTAAGTAAATAAAAGAATATATAATGATTGGATAAAAATATAACTAACTTAAATTAATTAACTAATTCAACGGCTGCAATGGAAAAGAATTTAAAAATAAACAGAACATCAGTAATTAGGAAATGCAAAGATAAAAATGAATACAGATAAACATACAGATAAAAGTTATGAACTCTCTGGATTCTTTAACACAAAACTCACAATAACTCCTTCTTCATTCTAAACTTCTTTACTCGATATGTCAACTTCCTGAGCGGAAGTTTTCTTCAGGAAAATTGCAGTAAGAAAAGAGAAAACCCCTAAATATCCTAACATTTTAGGAAAACTCCTAAATGTCCTATTCTATAGAAGTTTAGAATGAAGAAGGAGTTACTGTGAGTTTTGTGTTAAAGAATCCAGAGAGTTCATAACTTTTATCTGTATGTTTATCTGTATTCATTTTTATCTTTGCATTTCCTAATTACTGATGTTCTGTTTATTTTTAAATTCTTTTCCATTGCAGCCGTTGAATTAGTTAATTAATTTAAGTTAGTTATATTTTTATCCAATCATTATATATTCTTTTATTTACTTAGCCAATTAAATCAAGCTTTGTAAATACTATAAAAACCAATGCTTTTCGTTCAATAAATTAATTCAGTTCAGTTCCAAAAACTTGACTCGTTTTCTTTAGATCCCAAAGACTCTCCCACAAACACCATTACAATACTAATAACAGTAAGTCCAAATCATTCTAATAACAATTTAAACAATTTCAATCATCTAATAGCAATACAAACAAATCCCTAATACATTTATTTTTTCATGAACTCTTTCATAAAACCGAAAGAAATATTGCTTATTAAAATTGCTTATTTTTGAGGAAGAAGAATTAATTTCTTGTCCTGTATCGTCACCTGAAGAAGTCTCTCGCTTAAGGAGATGAAATATCGTGGTATTAAAATATGATTTATTTGAAATAGTATGTTTGGTTATTTGAGTACAATGAAGATAATCAAGTACATCTTGATTATATACTTAATCAAAATCGTTAAGAAATACCACGAATTCATAAATTTCTGTGACGATAATATTAGTAGATATTTTGAATTGAAATATGAAAAAACATTCTAACATTCTAGCATTCTAGCATTATATTCTTTTTTTATCCGTTGTAGATTTCTTTAATCTTTGAATAAAATAACTGAATAAATGATAAAGAAAATTACTTCTTTGTTTTTAATGAATCTTATGCAGACGATGATTATATTCAAGTAATAAAATTCTGAAAATTTTATTTTGAATATATTTTAAGAAATTTTCAGAAAGAGTCAAAATAACAAGCTTCTTCATTTTGTGAATTTTTGGAACTAAACTATCTTGAAAAGATTGGTTTGACACCATTATTGTGATATTTTTCAAAACTTAAGACACATTATCTCTAAACAAAGTTAGATGACTATCATTTTAATTGCAGATTTTAATGTTTTTCGTCCGAATTTCAGTTTCATGCAGTTGTTTTCTATTACTTTTAGGAAAGGCATTGAGAATTGCGGATGAAAATACGTCCATTCGCTTCAAAATTCAAGATCCTCAAAGATCTATTCAAATGGTAATTAACCCTTTAGGAATTTTGCTTTTAACAGATTCAATAAAAGTCCTTATTTCTTATTAACGGGTTTTATAGTATTCAAATTAGAATATATTCAATCAGTAATTTTTTTTTGAAGCCATTTTTTGAAAGATAACTTTGGATATTAATCATACTTTAGAATATGTGTAGGATGAAATTTTAAGAAAAAACCGTAAGTGATTTATTTTTGAAAATCTTTATTTTTGTTTTAGTTTTTGACTGAGGAAATTCCCCATGGTTCAGAAGTATATAATCTATTTCATATGTTTGTGTCTTTTCTTAATGTTTACCATACAAATATTAAAGTATACTTACTTCAAAACAAGGTAATGGGCTAATTTTCAATTTTAGTACTCTTTTTATTTACTCAAAAATCTCGTTTATCGCTGTTGAATTTTCTATTATTAACGATACTTTCTTTTTGAATTAATACTACAATTTAGTTTCTTCGGTTAAATATCTCCCATCGACCTTGTTATGAACGACATATTGTTGCAAATTGCATTGAGGAATGCGCCAAAGAAAAAGTATTAAAGCACCTAGGTTGCAGGTAAAAATTAAGATATATTTAATTAAGTAAAATCTATGAAAAAAGTGAGTTGTTTAGCCTTATGAAACAAAATAAATATTTATTTCTTCGGGCTAACATTTTATTCGTTAATAATTCGGATATGACTGATGTTAATATTACAAACCTGTCTGTTATTTTAATAATGGTATGTCAAAATATTTATTTAATTGATACTAAATTTTAATATGGAAAGAAACTGATTTGTTTAGAATTTTGCAATTTCTTAAAATTAAAATTATCAAAAAATGAGAACGATTTAAATCAGTAGTTGAAATGAAAGTAGATAGAACCAGTTTTTTATCTTACCAGTGAAGCCATCACGTGAAACTTTAAAAATAATATAATAATATATGAGAAGTAAATGATGAAATGTTATAAATTATGCAAACCAAAACTCAGACATAAAATATTGAATTCTTTAGAAATATTTTAGTAGTTGTTGTGGTAAATTTAAATATTAATAGATTGAATATCATTGACGTTTAAAGTTGAAATGATGAATGTAAGTAAAAGTATTGTTTAAAAGTAACGACGGAATAAGAAATAAAACATTAAGATAATTGGTATATAAGACTACGCGATAGTTTGCTGATAAATAAATAAAAAGAACACACACACAGAAGAAAAGAAGAAGGATTCTGTAGATAAAAAAGATTAAGCGTAGATAAAACTAAGCCTAGATATTTTTCATTGAAGGAACGAATTAAAAAGAATCCTTCTGTTAATTGGATTTAATTGGTCCTAGATTTAGTAATTTTTTAGAAATTCATCTTGAATTAACATCAAATGAATTTATGAAAAGATGTATCGGGGAATTTGACGAGTAATCGCTATTTGTCGAATTAAAAGATATCTTTTATACGATTTAAGCGAATTCAAGAAAGAAGAATTATGAACATTCGTGTAAAATAAATCGATATATAAGGAGAAACCTAGGATGATAAAGTAATAGTTCAGTCAAAAGAATAAAATAAAGAACTTAGTATCTAACAGGAGATAATTTGTGGACTGAAAATAAAAACCGGGCTAAGTGCCAAAATCTATGTTCTCAGAAAAAGAGCAAAAACCTTTGTGAAAACTAATAGTGGCTACAGTGAAAGTCTAACAATTGGCTAAAGTTTGGAGTACTTGCAGACTGAATATCATATAGCCGGGTTTTTACCACACTGGCCTAGACACATAGACCATATTTTAGCAATAAAATGGAAATCGATTGTTATGGCACTTACCGCGGTTTTTATTTTCAGTCCACATTTAAAGAATAGAATACAAGAATTATTTATTATTTCTTGTTATTACCTCCTTGATTTGATTTGTAATAATAGCTTCTTTAAGTTTAATGATAAATTTTATAAACAGACTATTGGTTTTCCCATGGGAAGCGCTATCTCAGGGTCATTTGTAATATTTATATGGATGATTTTGAAATGAAATTACTAAATACTTGGAAAGGTACCAAATTTAGCTATTACCGTTATGTGGATGATATCTTAATTATTTGGAAAGGCACTGATCGTCAATTCATTAAATTTTTTTTATCATATACATTCTTTAAATAAATGTTATAAAATTCACATATGAGAAACAAGCGGATCATAGATTTAATTATCTGGACATAACCTTAATTAGTAGTAATAGTAATAACAACATAACATATGAATTTTATGAGAAGCCTATTAAAAGTAATCATAGAATAATTTTTTTTCTAATATAAATTTACATATAAAAAAAAACAACCTAAAAAGAATTACAACGTATACAGAAGACCATAAGAAATGGCAACCTTTAATAAATAAAATGAAAGACAAATATAAGGTTAATGAATATCCTGAGGACTTTTTAAACAATATTATTGATTCATATCTGACACATTTGACGATAAATCCATTAACACTAAACTTGCAAATAAAACAATCAATTACAAGAATTTTTTTTCGAATTCCTATGAATGTGAAAGTTAAAAAAAGAGATTAAAGATTTATGTGTTAATAATAATATGAGAATCATAAGGTACAAAGATGATAAATTATTCAAATTCAAGAATATAAGTATGACGAATGATCTTATTAATATGGGTATTATATATTCATTACAATGTAGAGATTGTAATGGGATATATTTTGGATGTATGTCTCGAACTGTAAAGGAACGCCTTTCTGAGCATATTTGTGCTTTCAATTATAATAAACCAGAAATTTCCGATTGGACCTACCACACTATTAGTTTAAAACATGATATCATTAAAATCGTTCACAAATGCAAAAATGAACAGGATAGGTATCTTATTGAGTCATGTTTTATAAATTCTAAAATTTGCTTTAATAGGGATAGATCATTAAAAGTTAATGATATTTCTTTAAATTTGTTCAAGAAATATTTGAAGAATATTTAATTTAATTTTGTTTTTTCGAAATTCAGATTTTTCCTTTTTATTTTGTTAATCAATATATTTGTTCATAAATTGTTTATATTCTTTCCGCATTAACAAAATTTTTTATCAATTTCGACATTTGTATTGTTATCAGATTCATAGTTTTTCTTATCTTTTTCGATGTTAAAATTATTTGTCAAATTCGACATTTATTATTACGTTATTCTGTATATTGTTATCATGTACGATAATTATATTGTTATTATGCTCAATGTTATGTGATGTAATTCAAGTACTATCATTTTCGATGTTATTTCATGTTTTTTGATTTTAGGAGAGGAAACTTATTAAGTTTCGTTCCTTTATCTACCTTAAGAAGAAAACAGTACATATTTTTGAAATTTAATGTGTTTACTTAGAAGAAGAATGAGTTTGTGGTTTTTATTTTATTTATTGAATATTTACATATTTTGATGTAAGTATAGATTCAACATTGACAAGTTTTCTCTTCTCTGCATTTCATCACTATATGATATCTTCGTAATATATTAAGTAAAATTTATTGTGTTGTTTTTCTCTTCATTTATCAATCAAATACTACAAAGAGAGCAATTTTTATAAATTTTATCTTCAAAACGGACTTTGATGTAATGGGGTGAATCTAACGTTTTCGGGTGGGAGAAAGCGATTTAGCTAGGTCTCGACTTCGGGAAAACTCATTTAGGAGGTAAATGATTGACCTCCTACCAGGTTATTGTCTACAGTAATCTACTTTATTTTCGTTTTATTTTATTCTTATTAAATTCTAGCTCTGTGCGTTTTTACGTGTAATAAAAGAATAGTTTTATTATTAACTGTAATAAAACAATAATTTTACTTAATAGTAATTTTAAAACTTTTTCTTTTCAATGTTGCGTGTATTCACTGTGGAGCTGTCCATTTCCCCGAAAGCGGTTTAAGTAACCAGGTTATTCTCTACAGTGCACTGACTTTATTTTCGCTTTATTTTACCGAACTAAGCTCGGTCTTCCAGGTATTTTTTTGTAATAATGGCAATATTTTAAACTGAGAAGTCTTGAAATCAAACAACATAAGATGACTTATACCAAAATTTTTGACCCTTCTCTCTTCCGTCCGCCTTTTCTATCTACTTATACGCTCTCCCACCTTTTTTCCCTCAGACCTGAAGAAGATTCCTGAACAATAGGACGCGAAAGGCCTCGTCTTTCTCTCTTTCATGATGTGGGAAATACCCCAGAGTCTCGTATGCAGTAGCTGTGAAAAATCTGAAATACGAGTTAGAAAAGAAAATAATTGGAAGAAGAAAAAAACGAAAGTGCAAAGAAATTTATATCTGGAATTGTTCTAAAACAAAGCTATTAGCGCAAAGCTGCAGAGTCTTCGCTGAGATTGTGCTCAGAAATCGGAGAATGATAATCTGTAATTGAGTGGATATCATCCTTTGACAAGTGATGAAAAGGTTAAACTTTATATGGAAGTCTACCAAATCCTGGACAATACACTATTCAGACCGCTTATTACCTAGCTTGTACATCATATTGAATCATAAGTACATAGCCTATGAAAACAAAAGAAAATGTGGAAGTTAGGAGGAGAGTTTTTTCTTATGTTTAGGTTGTTAAAAATTCAAATTGTGCGCATGTTTGCGACAGTGACTTATTCAGAATGAACAAATAAATAAATAGAAAAATAAATAAATATCAAGAATTAATAAATCAATAATTTTCAATTACTGATAGTTGATTGAAGAGCAGAAAGTACTACTGGTAATTACAACGATTCAAATTCTACTTTTTTCAGATTCTACGAATTGGCGTGTTATTTTCTCAAGATATCCACGAGATACAAAACACCTACAGTAATTTTCCTAAATACTTTAACTTCTATAGTTTCCATAAGCAAAAAGTAAATTCCTTGTTAATGTATTGGATTTTTGTCAGTAAAGGCAAACACAAAAAATCAAAATATCTTAGTTTCATGTTTGTGTGGTTTAGGTCCCTGTCGCATTCAACTCCTCAATTATTCAAAAAAAAATAACAGTTCATTAGTTGTTGAAAGTTTAAAAAAAAAAAAATCATAAATACTTACTTTAATTTACCTTGATCACAGATGAACGGAAATCACGATTTCTGTCCAATATCACCTTACGTTTCGTTCGGATAAGTATCAAGATCAAAGGGATCTTTCTTTTGTTAAAACAGCCTACACCAAATCTGTAAAATTTCATCTTTCTTTGATGAATCATTTTTAAGCTGTTGTTGTATGATTAACGAAATTTAATTCTTCAATTTAAAATTGAATTTTAAAATTAATGTTAAAATTGTAATCCTTTCTTTCTGTCACCACAAGCTATGAGGTACTGCAAACGTTAGACCACAATATCTGTGATAGCAACGATAAAATTAGTTAGTTAATGCTTTTTTGTAATTTATTGTTTTATTATTTATAGGTTGACGTTCATGAATGGCTTACATCTGCCTCTATGTAACGCCTCTATAGTAGCTGATATAAGAAGTATTATGAATAAAATGATGCATGAGCCACTCACTTGTAATTGTCCTTTGAATTGTAATGAATCAAATTTCTATGTAATAAAGAAGCAATTGCATTTAAGGAAGGCTCTAAAGAAGTTGATTTTGGTTGAAATTGGTTTCGGATCGAATAAGATGCTTGTAACAAAAGAATATCAAACCTATAGTCTTCAGCAGCTCATAATGGATGCTTCAGGAAGCTTAGGACTGTTCCTTGGTATCTGTGTATTAACAGCTATTGAGATAATTGAAGCTATGATTTATGGTCTCACACTGGTAGGTAACAGATGTAAAGTATTATCTTTAATTAAAAACTCCATGTTTATCATTCCTTTTTTAGTCTACTTTCTAAAAGGAAAGTGAAGCTGTGTGTGTCAGTCTGTGTGTGTGTTCCCTTAGAACTTTTGAATGGTTGGATGGATCATGTGAATCACAAATAATCATTTTTGAAAGGGGTGCAGAGTTTTTTTTTTTATTTTTTATTAAAACGGCTTATAATACAATTAGTTGAAGTTTCAACTTAATAAAGTTTATTTACAAAAGTTCAAAACTCTTCAGTTCGGAGTTCTTCAGAATACTGGGCAGCCCTATCGTCTCTTCAAACGATGTAAAATAATCTCCATTGTTGAATGGTGTTGGTTTCCTTAATAATCGACTTGATTATTTAAAGCATTCACTTTATTATTAATGCACTAATAATTAGTCCACTAATAAACACTAAGAGTTTAATATTCACTTTAAATCTTCGTATCTTCGAAGCACTATAATATTACTAAACATATCAATTGTTATCGAATGCTTTCGACGCACAATTTTATTTCGCACAATTTAATTCGATGCACTATTCACTTGAAATAAACCTCGGCAATTCGGAGTTACGGAATGCCGACTATTAAAGTTAAACACTATTAAGAATTAAATTTATTCTTAATTCACTTATAAATCACGTTCCAAAATAAAACACTAAATCTTCCTTTAATTCTTCTTTTAATTTAATGGCTTTATTTAACGTTGACACCTTGTGTAATTAAATGTCGGGTGAGTTCACTTTAAATCCTTTGATATTAATTCTCTTCTTCTCCACTCAAATAGCTTTCGTAGGATAATTAAATTTCAATACTCACAGTTCTTGAAATTGCTCAGGAATTTTCTTTCGCTTATTTATCCATGCTTGGTAATTTATAGTAATTGACGTTTACTTCCAATCTTGTGAGTGTTCGCTTTGCAGTGATTTTCTTCCGTTGGTCCATTTGAAGTCGGCTTGAAATCTCTTGAATTCCGTCTCATTACGATTATGCCTTCTTCTCCAATTTATCCTAGTGCTCTTCTGAATTTTCTTCACCTTCGCACTTAGTCTGCGTTGACTTCTTTCTTCCACTGCGTCAAGTCACGGTCGTTTTCCTACTTCGCCGGAGTCAGGCCCCAACGCCGGGATCCGACTTCATCTCCCGGGAGCTCACTTCGTCTGCGTGATCTCGCTCCTTACTTCGCCTGCGTGTGCGTGGTTCCGAGTGTGCGAGACTGTGTGATAACGAGGCTTCCACGGGGGTTTTTATTAATAAAGTTTCTGTGACGTGATTATGCAAATTATTATTTTTTTTTACAATTTTAAATTTACAATTGAAGTGAATATAATTTTGAAGTATGAAATAAATATTTATTAATTAATTAAATCCTCTTCTATACTCCCCCTGCTTCAATGTGAATTTTACTTGCATTTTACTTCTTAATTCATGAAGCCTAATAATTTAATGAAGTTGTTCAATTTTTGCAACGCTAAAGGTTTTGTCAAGCCATCAGATACATTTTTATCTGATTCCACATATTCCAGTGTTATTTCTCCTTTTTCAACTGCATCTCGTATTACGTGATACTTGATATCAATATGCCGACTTTTACTTCTGTTTATGTTATTGGTTGCCAAGTTTATCGCCGGTTGATTGTCACAGTATCACACTTGGATTTACCATGTATTCAGTTTCTTTAATTTCCAATAAAATGTTTCGTATTGCTTTATGTTCCGATACGCATAATGCTAAAGCTATGTACTCTGATTTTTATATTGATACAGCAACCACTCGTTGCTTGCGCGTCACCCAATGGACTGACCCATTGCTCATCATCATAACACAGCCTGAAGTCGATTTTCTGTCTGAAATGTCATCGGCCCAGGTGGCATCACAATAGGTTTTAATCTGATGATCGGACTTCGAATATATCATCTTTAAGGTCTTCGTTTTCTTTAAGTATCTAAGTATTCTCTTTAATTTTATCTTATCTTGTTCACAAGGATTTGCATTCTTTCGTGACAGCTGATTCACGGTGTAATTTATATCGGACCTACACGTGTTGCATAAATAATTGAGGCTTCCTACAACACTTCGGTAACTTGTTTGTTCTTCGGAGTTTAAACTTTTACTGTTCTCTTGTACTTGGTTAGTATTTGGATCCATCGGAGTGTTGATGCTTTTCGAATCTTTCATTTTCGTCTCTTCTATGTACCTCTGTTGATTAATCTCCATCTTTCTGTTTGATCTTTTAATTTTGTGGTTCCTATTGCACTTTTATCCTGACTCATAATCAAGAAATCATCGATATAAACGATGATTATTACTTTAACTGATTCTTCCAAACTTACATAGATGCAAGGGTCTGACTCTATGGGTTTAAATCCAATTTGCTTTAATTTATTTTTGAGTTCTAGGTCTACCACTGTCTTCCCACTTGCTTTAATCCGTATAAGACTTTTGTGAGCAAAACTCCATTATGTTTGGTCTTGTCATGGATAACTCCTTCCGGCATCAATAGATATGTTTCCTATTTCAGATCTCCATACAAAGAAGCAGCATTAATGTCGCATTGTTCTATAATCCATTCTTTGTCAATGGCTATAGCTAACAGCAGACGGATGCTAGTCATGCTCGGGGTTGATGCATATGTCTCATCGTAATCGAGATACCTTCGCTGTGTGAAGCCTTTCACTACTAAGCGAGCTTTGTATTTGTTTATTTCTTTCTGGTGATATTTGATGCGGAAAATCCATTTTGTAGACAGGGGAGTCACATGCTTTGGAACACGAACTTTCTTCCAGGTGTTGTGTGAATTTTTCTATATTCTCTAATTCATTGTTGATAGCATCTTTCCATTGTTTATGATCATTGCTATTTAGGGCTTCTTGGTAAGTTTTAGGTTCTTTTGCATGCATATACAATGTCTTTATTTGCGCAGCTCGGGGCTTTGTGATTGTTCCTGAACGCAAGATCATATGCTGTTCTTCAGTTGCGACGACTGAGTGTTCGTCTGTTTCTTTGTCAGAATGATCGTTCTCACCACCATCTTCTTCATCCGATTCATCCGAACTTACTTCATTCCTATTGATAATATTCGTTATACGGGCATAGTCTTCTGGTTTGACTATTTTCACTCTTAACAAGTCTCCTCCTAATAATTCTTCATTTATGTAGACGTTACTTGTTTCTTCTATTTTGTGCTTTTCAGGAATCCAAATTTTATAACCTTTGACCTTGGGAGAATAGCCATTGAGTATTCCTCGGTATTCTCTTTCTTGAAATTTGTGAGTCCTTCTGGCTTTGGGTATTCGAATGTATGCTGTACTGCCAAATTTTCTAATGTGTTTCACGCTTGGATCATATTTCTCTCCGTTCCAAATTTTCAATGGAATTTGGTCTTGAATGCTCTCGAGAGGTGATCGATTCAGTAGGTGGCATGCACTTTCAATTGCAAATATCCAGAAGTTTATCGGGAGCTTAGATGCTATTAGCAGAGTCATTGCGCTGTCCAATAAGGTGCGGTTGAACCTCTCCGCTATGCCATTGCTCTGTGGTGAATAAGTTAAAGGATAGCAATGTTTAATTCCTTTTTCTTGAAGAAACGTGTTTAATTCTTCATTTGTATACTCCTTCCCTTGATCTGACATCAAGCATTTTACATGTTTATTCATCTGAGTTTCTATAAAGGTGATGAAAGCTTCAGTAGTTCTCGCTACATCTTCATTGAACTTCAGAATGTAAACAAATGCTCTCTGGGAGAAATTATCTATGACCGTGAGGATGTATTGTGCTCGATAATAGGTCGAGACGTTTATTGGACCGCAAACATCGGTGTGAATGATTTCCATAATATCTGATGATCTAACCTGATGTATTCTTCGATGAACTTTGTCATTTAGTATTCCTAATTTGCAATGGTCGCATACTTTCTTGACGTCAACTGGAACGCTATCTATTCCTTGCAGTAACTTTTCACTCATAATAATTTTCAGCTTTTTTATGATATCTGCCCTAATTCAGTTTTATTTTCATTCTTCTTCACAAAGGAGTTAATTGATGACTTATGTAATTTTACGTTTGCATGATATAGGTTATCACGCAAAGTATCTTTTAGTACCCAGGATCCTCTCCTGAAACAATGTATGTCCTATCCTGTAAATGCTGAACGAATCCCTTTTGATCTAGCTGGGTAGAGGAAATTAAGTTTACACCTAGTTCAGGTATGTAATACACGTTTTGGAGAATTAAAATGATACTTCTATGGGTGGATACCTTACACTCTAATTCTACAGTCCCTACTCCTATCGCTTGAATCGGTTTTACTGAGGCACCATGAATATTGACAGGTTCAGCCAGTTCTTCATATTGCTCAAAACTTTCTTGTTTGCAGCTAATGTGATGGGTAGTAGCGCTGTCTAGAAGCCATGTGTCCTTGCTTATATTTGCTAGCAAGCAGTTAGCCGTCTTTATGATTGACACACCCATGTATGTTTTCGACTTATCAGTACCTGCGGGTTTTTCACTCCAACGCTTGCTGTTGTGATGAAAACTTTTATCTTTAGGACTTCTTTTGTACTTGAATCGGCAATTTTTGGCTATATGACCCCTTTTGTTACAAACGTAACATCGGCGCTCATCTTGCCTTTGTACGTGAGTTTTACTGGTCCTACTTTGGTATGCGCCTATTTCTACATTTTACTGTTTGGAATCGTAATCTTCCTTTCTTCTATTTACTTCATGTAATATGCGGTCAACAATCGTTTCAAATGTAAATTGAGATGTTCCTTCTGTTAGGAGAAACCCGTGTGCAGTTGAGTCGAACTCTTTCGGCAATCCTTAGAGGAGCATCCAACGTATCTCTTGATCTGATACTGTACCTCCTTTTTGGTTTAGTTCAATAATTAATAATTTTACATTCATTAGTTCTTTTTCTAAAGAATCACTGTACTTGAAATTTGTCAACTCGGAGAGTTTTCTTTTTAACGGAGTGATCTTTAAGTAATCAAGTTTATTAAATTTCTTATCTAATTCTTTGAGGAGTGTACTCGGGTCTGATTCTTCATTTACTAGAAGTTTATAGCGATCGTCCAATAGTGAGACTATCGCTCCGTAGGCTCTCTCCGATTTGTCCTTTAATTTTCGGCGTTCTATCTTGTCGTCCACCTTTTCTATTTCGGCCAGGGACATATTCGCCGCTCTCCATAGACAATCATGCATTAACAAATTATTCATCCCAATTCGCCATGATGTGTAATTTGTTCCTGTGAACATAGTAGTGATGTATTTCTCAATTCTTTCGGCCATTTTTAAATTGTTTTTGGCTCCGATAATTTGACTTTCTTGTGAACTCCTTTGCCGGTTACGACTTCGCACATGCACAGTGGAAGCGTGCTGGGCTCATAACCTCTTGAAAGGGATGCAGAGTTGTTTTTTTTTATTAAAACGGCTTATAATACAATTAGTTGAAGTTTCAACTTAATAAAATTTATTTACAAAAGTTCAAAGTTCTTCAGTTTGAAGTTCTTCAGAATATTGGGCAGCCCTATCGTCTCTTCAAATTATATAAAATAATCTCCATTGTTGAATGGTGTTGGTTTCCTTAATAATCAACTTGATTATTAAAGCATTCACTTTATTAATAATGCAATTTTGAAGTATGAAATAAATATTTATTAATTAATTAAATCCTCTTCAATTTTGAATCATTTGAATCACAAATGATCATTTTGAATTTATGTGAATCACAAATAATCATTTTGAATCATTTGAAATACAGTGGAACCCCGCTATGCGTGCACAATCCGTTCCAGGAGGCAGTTCGAATGACAATTTGTACGAATGGCGAATCATTTTTTCACATAAGATATAATGTAAATTGGATTAATCCGTTCCAGAACCCAGAGATGATTGCTTATTTAAACCTTTGTAATAATATACTTTAAGCGTAAAATACATAAAAACTAGGAAAACAATAAATATATAGGCCTCTCTTATTATGTCTTTCTTTTTTAGTATAGACGATATGGTTGATTTTGCCATGCCATACTGAGTTGCCAGGTCAGAGACACGAGTTCCACTTTCAAACTTCGCAACGAGTTCTTTTTTCAATTCAATTGTCGTTCTCACTGCTTTCCTTTTAGGCTTAGTTGAATCAGTAATCTTTTTTGGACCCATGGCTGCACTATTTTCAATAAAAGTAACAAAAAATAACAATAAAATATCACAAAGTTTCATGAAGCTTGCGTGGATTATGCATAGCGTACGGAAGCTAGCACGAGACTGAACTGAAGCGACCGCGTGGGGCGGCCAGTAACTAGGTCACGCTGTCCGAATGGCGAGCAAGCGTACGAATGGCGAGTTCAATTTTTTCAACTTGAAAAAGTTGGACGTATAACGAGTTGTACGAATAGCGAGGCGGACGAATGGCGGGGTTCCACTGTATAACATTTGGCTATATTCAAGCAATAGAGACGATTTAAGATTTATATTTAAAATTTTTTTTTCAAATTGGTCCTTGGCGAGGAATTAAGAGGCGCCAAAAATTCCCATTGTATTGGAATCTAAAAAAGGATTTGAATTCTATGTCTGGTAATATCTCTTTGTATTCAACAATGCTGTGCATAATTCATACGATTAAATGGATCCAATGTCGATAATCTAAGTAAATAATTCGGATTTAATTTTTTTTTTCAGAAAATATAAAATTTATACTATACGTATTTACTGGTTATTATAATTTGAATATAAATGTAGAATTTTCCTTTTTGTTTTTTTCACGACATAAAACCAAAGATACAAATAAAGAAATTTTAAGAAATAAATAGATTAAAGAAAAAAGGCTTTTAAGGTCTTTTAAACTTGTTAATAATACTTTTATTAATAGTTATGTGATAATTAATTAATTATTACTTTTTATATAAGCAAAGACTTTTGATGCACTTGATAGATGAAATTTCTTTCTGTGGTATTCAATTTAGAGAGATTTTCAAATGATGTTAGATATACAAGCTTATAGTATTAGAAGCTTTCAGGTCTCCGTAAATACAGTATTCTAAGAATTAAAGTTATGTTAAAGAATTAAAGTTTTCCTGAGCGATTTGCAGAGATTGCTACTTACTAAAATCATAAACATATAAAACATGCTGATTGAAATAATTTTACATGCATTGTTCATATTATGCGGTGAATTAAAACAAAGCTCATGCATCTGTTTAACTAACTTTACTAACATAAAATTTAAAATTT
>JAFIDM010126059.1:0-26939 GCA_023159025.1 Thereuonema tuberculata | reverse complement strand
TTAATCTTACATAAAAGGATATTTATTGATAAATTTAAGAAGGCCTTTCCAAATAAAGGCATCTTTCATAAAATTTGTAAGTAATTACAGCTAGAAATACTATTAAATGACATTCTTTTAATATGCAAATTCTTTAAAAAGTAACCATACACTAATTTTAATTAATTAATTAGTCATAATATTAGCACAAAAAAAGGAATTATCAGGAATTACAGCAAACGTATTACAGATTATGCAAAGAATGAAAGTTTATGGTCAAGAAAAATTAGGAATAAGAAAGAAATTCTTGTCAATAACGAATACCCAAATTCATTCATAGCGAAGGAAATTAAGAGATTTTTTATAGAAAGAAAAAAAGTAAAACAACAGAAACTAAAGAAAGAGGAAAACAGTAATTTTAACAAAGTAATTAAACTGACATTAGGATTTAGAGTAACAAAAATGTTAAGGATGTTTGTAAAGCAAACAATATTCGATTAGTTTTTTATAAAGATAATAAATTGTTTAAACAGAAGAAGGAAATTAATAAGAACAGTCATGTTAAATAAAATGAGGGTTGTGTATTGTCTGACTTGCAGAGATTGTGGGGACGTCTATTTTAGAAGTCAGTAGCGTACCAAGGGGGGGACCCACATCAGCCAGCCTAGGGGGCCCCACCAAGCAGCTTATTTCCCTCTTGTTTTTGCTTTTTTTGGTTGGAAAAGCAAAATTAGGGGGCCCCATCCACCCAACTTTTCCTTTTTTTTTGGTTGCTAAAGCAAGACTAGGAGGCCCCATCCACACATTTTCCTTTTTTTTTTTTTTTTTTTGGTTGTTAAAGCAAGACTAGGGGGCCTCATCCAACCAAGTTTTCCTTTTTTTTTTTTTTGGTTGTTGAATAATGGAACCCCCGCCCCGGGCCCCCAAAGGCGCTGGTACGCCACTGTTAGAAATACTGGAGAACTTTAAGGGAGAGATTGGCTCAACATATTAGCGCTTTTCGGAATAAAAAACGTAAAGTTTCTGATTAGGCTGATCATTGTGTAGAAGTGGGACACAACTTAGACCCAATTGTCAAACTTAAAATCGAAATTTATAATCGAATCATTCATCCTTTGATTAACAGCACAAATCGTTTTAATAAGGATAAGTTTCTTAAAATGAGATAGTGCTTCATGAGATAGTGATTTAACATTAAGATTTTATGAAAAATAAGTTTTTTAAATATAATGCGAGAATGTTAGTAATGTTATTGATGTTCATGAAGCATCGTAATTGTTAGTGTTTAATTGTTATCATTTTTTTGTGTGTTTTATGTTATCATTATTAATAACTTTGCTGATGAATAAGCCAGTTTTCAATTGTTAACATGCGTAAGAAAATGTTGTTAGTTCTTATTTTGTAACCCTTATGTTATGTAGAGAAAAAAGAATAGTTTTGTTTTCTTGTCCTCTATATCCATCTAAGGAATTGCTTCGAAAAGAAGAATGGAATATTGTGGATATTAAAAGATTTTATTTAATAGGATTTCTAGGGGTACGTCTATTCTATTTAATCAGCAGAATTATAATCCCTTTCAATATTCGGAGAATATTATGTGATCAAACAAATATCTAAGATAATTTATTCCATTTTTCTCTAAAGCTTTATTGCTCAAAATTAAATAGTAATTCAAATAAAAGCTAGTAGTTCAAATTTTACAAATTATGATTTTTTGTTGTTGCATTTGTATTCTATTCTGATGTTAATGTTGAAGAGATTCATGAACAACGGGAAATGTACTAATTACTAACAAAACTTACTAAACGGAATTTTGATATTCGGTTTCCATATTGCTAAAGTTATTCAAGGGAGCCCAGTGATCTAGGCATTCAGGCGCTGGACGGCGGATCGAGGAGCTACCTTCAATTCCATAATCGGGGATTTTTCTTAATGTTTCTCCTACAGTCCGATCTTAGGATTCATGGATCCCTCTATGTAATGGTATCGAGTTCCTTTCCGAGTGTTAAAGGCGGGAAGTCGAGAATCGTTAGGTTCTAAACCTCCAATGTCCCCCAAAGGATTGGCCTGCAGAGTTGGATCTTTTCACTCGAACGTTATTTGAAACATCATCAACTGAATCAGTAGTTTGTTAAGGTGTTAATCATAAATGTTGCTTTTACTCAGTCTGTAAATCATCAATTATATCACTTCACACTTATGCACACTAGTGTAAGCATATGTGTAAACTGTATTATCCATGCAGATTGAAGAATCAGCATCATTAATGTTATGACATTTAATATTTTCCCATACTTTTTTTTATTTCCCCTTTAGTTTACGATTAGATCAGGCGTACTTTTGAAAAATGGTATCCGGCATTAGCATTAAAGTCATTAAGCTCCCAATTAAGTGAATATGTATCTTGTTGTGCATTCTTATAACTTTGATCTACAGAGTTATGTCCATTTACTGTCAGATTTCCGAACACTCGTAAAATAAATATCCAAATTGACATTTTAGAAAAACTCAAACGAAGAAGGCACAAAATTAATGTTTTTCATTCTTTGTACAAAAAACAAATCCTTGAAACATCTGGAAATGCTTTCCAATGAAATTTGATTATGGCTCGATTTTTGATTTGCTCATCAAATCAGTCAATCTTTGTATGTGTGCGTGCTTGTTTTGCTTCCTTATCAGATTTGCAGTGCTAGGGTAGATCATCTTGAAACTTGGTATATATATTTGAGGACTAAGATCATCTCACATTTATGTTTGAAATTTTTTTCAAGTGAGTCCTTGTCGAGAAATTAGCACGTGAAGTCCACAAATATTCAAAGAAAATCATTGGAATCTAAATAAGGAATCATTGGAATCTCATTGAAAATCAATGGAATATAAATAAGGAATCATTGGAATCTCATAGAAAATCATTGGAATCTAAATAAGGAATCATTGGAATCTCATTGAAAATGAATGGAATAAAAATAATTAATCATTGGAATCTCATAGAAAATCATTGGAATCTAAAAAAGGAATCATTGGAATCTCATAGAAAATCATTGGAATCTAAGTAAGGAATCATTGGAATCTCATTGAAAATCATTGGAATCTAAATTATTCATTCTAATTTCTACAAAAAAATAAAAATATATCATAGATATATGATTTACACGCTGGAAAATTGAATCTCTTATCCCTCATTCTTTTATAACAAAAGCTGAAAATTCTTACATGAAGCATAGGGAGGATAATTTAGCGTCTGAAGAAGTTTTAGTGCTTATGGACTTTGCAGAAAATTACAACTTTGTTCTGCAAAACGAAGTGCAGTCTTATCACTGGAGCCACTTAAGCTGTTCAGTACAGCTAAAATCCAGTAGTGATTTTGTTGTGTAAATATAATTTAAATAAGCAATTATCACAAGGAACATTTACGTCGAAGGAATCCAGATGCTACAGCAATCGCAAGCCAAAAGCTCACGGCAAATAGTCTTGACTTCAGACCAATTGTTCAAAGCAACAATTGAAGACTCGCGATCAGAGGAACTGTGTGTCATTGTAAGGAGGGTGCCATGACTGAACTGATGCAGTTCTGATTTCACCATGAATAGATGCATTTCGGAAGGCCGTTGGTTCTCTTAAGGTTCAGGAATCAACGATGGAATCTTTGGCATTTTATTCGATCAAAAGAAAAGGATTTGTGTATCGAATTATTGCAAGGAATTTATCAAGAGTTGAAATAGGATTTTCAACCTTCATAAGCCAAAGGAACTAATCTCAATTTGAGATATTTTTCAGGAGGCAACGCAACTCAATTTGTGATATTTCGTATTGTCGCTAGGCAACGCAACATACGACGAGATTAGGCTTATGGAAGGATGTTCTAATTACGATAAAACTTCAAAGATGAAAATAATGTAAGTCAATTTATTTTCATTTTAATTCAGCAGAATGATATTTTTTCGGAAGAATCGAAATGCCTATTCCTGATTGTATTTAACGGCGTTTAAAGATTAATCAAGAATTTAAGAAAGATAAAGATTAGTCCAAGCTTTAAAGTAATTTATTAAAAGATTAACCAAGCAAGTAAAGCTAAAGATTAAAGATTTATAGAAAGTTCTTAGTTAGAAAAGCGCAAGGATTTATCAAGATGATAAAGCTTTTATAAGTAGAAGATTTAATCAAGATATTACGGACTAAGTTTAATGATAAAGAATGTTCATTAATAAAAGGTAAAATCTTATTAATGTATAGATAGGTAAAAGGATCAAGTGAATTCTTTTCCGAGGACTCTGTTAAACGTTAAAGATTTTAGTTTAGAACTTAAAGGAAAATTCACAGTCTTATGAAGACGTCTAAAGAAAGTATTAAAAGTTTAAAGTAAAGTCTTTGCATTTTAGAAGAAGGGTCAAGTGTAAACGAACTTTTAATAAAGCGGATATTAATACAAAGAACTGTTAGTTAATATTCAGGCTGATACCATACAAGTGTTAATGGAAAAATAAGAATAACAAAAGAAGAATTTATATGTATGTAAAGGAACTGATTCTTCGTTTTGTAAATAAATTATTATTGATTTAACGTTGTGTTAAAGTATTTATTTATTCTGCTAAAGTAGTTAAGCATTACAGTTATTCAATCAGGGTTATTTTACGGCTCAGAAGAACAACCAAGAAGGTTACAACTTTATGGCGTGCAGCAGTTTACAGTAAACAGGTAAAGTTTATTCGCCCTGATTAAGGACCTAAGTAAAGTTCCAGAATACATCGAAGGTATTAGGGTTACGAACCCTGTCGCATACGGATAATAATTTAGTTAATACCCCGTATCGAAAAAATTTACTCTCCCACAGATTTATTCAAAAAATGAAGATAACATAACAAAAGAAACATCACTGTGTTTCATTTCAGATGATTTTAAAACATCATGTAGCATTTGTTTATTCAGTTCATGAAAAAATTATGGAGTTTGTTAAGTTGCACTTTCCACAAGTAGAAAAGGTTCAATACTTTTCTGATGACTGCAGTTCACAGTATAAAAACTATGATGAACTTGTGTTGACATGAAACAGACTTTCAACTGCAAAGCAGTTGGTCATTTCACAACTAGTTATTGCAAAACTGTGTGTGACGGCATTGGGGGCACGGTTAAAAGGACCGTAACGAAGAAAAACCTTCAAAGTACTGAAGAAAGTGATCAGATAGTAAATTCGGAACATATATATAATTTTTGTAAAAACCTGTCTTCAAAAATAAGTTTCTTCTTTTAAGTGAACAAGATATTGAGATTAATAGGAAAGCTCTTGAAAGTCGCTATGAAGTCGCTATGAATCTGGCCAAACCATTACAGGAACAAGAAGCTCCCCCTTTGATTATACAGTATCTGTTACAAATGAAGAAATCACAGCAAAAAGAGTTAGTTCAGACATTGATATTTGTTTGAGGCAAAACATTTTTAAAACCAACTGTAGAACCAAATCTCCACTCTTTTGTGGCCTGTGTGTATCAGAGCCACTGGTGGATTGGAGTGGTTCAGCATTTTAATGAGGAATACGATAACTATAATGTATTATTTATGTATCCTAGTTCAGCTCAAAATTTCTTCTGGTCTCAAAAAGAAGACCAGTGTCCTGTTCCACCACCTCATCTACTGTGCATCATAAACCCTCCAGAAATAGCCTCACAATTGGGCAGGTTATATACGATTGATTCCAACTCGAGGAAGGAAATAATCAAGGATCGATTAATAATAATACTTCATTTGAGAAAGACTTTCAATACCTTACACTACTAAGAGACAAATTTGCAGGGTAAAAAATGGAAACTTTGTTAATATGTTTTTCTTACCCTAGAGGTTAAGTCCTGTGGTTATCTTACACGTTACAATTTGTAATCGCTAATCTGGACCCAACTGCTGGCAGACTTTCAAAAAAAAATGTTTTAAAATTTGTATAAATTCATACTTTTTATGGAAGCTATGCTCCGTATTGTATTTTCCTTTTCAAAAGTAAAAATTTAAATTTCAACCATCTCAAACTTGTTTTACAGCTGATTTTGTTTAATCCAGACTTTTGATGACTAGGAAAAATCTAATCCTACTAACTATAGACTGTCATGACCATAGACTTATTTATATTCACTTTTATCCCTATATTGTTCCATCTATAGGCTAAGTAGACTTTTTAAAATCTTGTACTTTTTACTTTAAGGAGATAAAACCATATTTTAATTCCAACATTGGTGGGTGTAACAGCGTAAATATTATTTGCTACTTTACATTGCTATAAAACTCTTGAAACTCAAAACATCAACAATCTTAGTTCACAATTTGAAAGATAATTTTATACTCTTTCCAGTGATATATAGTTGTGTTAGGGTATCTGGAGAGAGATTTTAGCTGTAAGTTCTTTTCTTTATGCATCTTACAGTTTCGGAAAAATATACTTCTGTATTTTTAATGCATGTTTTCACTATGATGAAAGGTTTTAATTTCAATGTTGGTAGTGTCATCATATTCTGTATGAAACTAAAAACAATTGAATGAAGTTTCAAATCTCTAGCTTTTTAAACTGATTTTATCCAGGAAAACGCAAATACAGTAAAACCTCGTTAAGTCGTCACTCAAGGGACCGAACATTTTTGACGACTTGAGCGGAGTGGGCATTTTTGAAAAAAAACAAAAACAAAACAAAACACTGAAATACAATATTTTTATGAATTTGCTGTAGGATTCGGTGAGAAAAACAAGATTTTCAGAAATCAATACATGCAAATGAATGAGTGGAAAGTAAAAAAAAAATACATTTTATACTTACCACATTTTATTTTATTTTACTGGCAACAAAATAATCCAACAGTGTTGATTGATGAAGGTGCTGATTACTGGTAACAATTCGAAACACTTTGTAATGAAATGGAACTCCAACTTTTGTGCACATAGTTAATCGTATCTAAAACCGAAACTTCTAGCTTTTAGTTCCTATCCAAGGCTTTTATCATGTCCTTTATAAGCATTTTTCTGTACTTTCGTTTAAAGTCAAGAATTATGCCTTGATCTAAAGGCTGAAGAAGTGCAGTTACATTTGGAGGAAGAAAAACAATTTCGATCGCTTTTAAATTTTCGGGGCTTACTCGCTATGAAATAAATTCACACTAAGTAGCGGTCAAGAAAAACGTCTACTCTTGACAAAGAGTCGCAGCGAGAACTATGTAATTTCCCAAGTGAATTTCCCACGTGAAAATTCCCTGTAAAGGCTAGGCTTTCTTAGAGTGAAGGAGCAGGGCTGAAAAGATAGCAGGCAAAATTGAGAATAAAGATGCTTTTCGCCGTTTTTGAGGGTGACGAGTTATCCGGAGTAGAATTAAATTTAGTGACGAGTAAAAGAGGGTTATTATACATTATTGTCTATGAGACCTTGTCGGGACCAAAGAAAAACGACGAGTTAAGCGGAGTGACGACTTATCCGGGTGACGACTTAACGAGGTTTTACTGGACATATAAGCTCATTAGGTGCCCAAATTGCCCTCAGAAGTTCAAATCAACTAAAACTTTAAAAGGCTGTAACTCTGAAACTAATTATTAGAATTGGATAAAATTTTGTCTTTTTTCTTAACTTAGCGTATACATTGAACATATAAATTTTCAAAGAAATCTGTGTCATTGTGGGTTTCATCTGTGGGTGGATGACTTGGTATGGAGTGACCCAGTTTTTAAAGACCATTGTCATCATTTATTGTGAAATTGTCTTTTATATTTTGCATTTCATTATTTAATGATTTTGGTATCTTTGTAAATTTAAACGTATATTTAATATACAGGATTAATTCTCTAAAATAAATTAAAGGATTATTCTCAGATAAATCACCCCAGATCTCAAAACGGATGAGTATTTGCCTCTGTCTTGAGTGTGGTAGGACAGTGGTTAAGGGAGTGGACTGCTGATTTGAAATTCAGATTAAGCCGCTTATTAAGGGATTAAAGACAGGCGGGCGTCGGAAAGACAATCTGACCTCAACTTGTCCATTTTTGGTCGTATACTTGCATGGCCTATAGTAGAACACCTTTACCTGTCTATACCCGTATGTCATTGTAAAGGCCTTCATGAAACTTGTCAAAGGAAACCAAAACTGAGACAATTTGTGAAACATTTCCGATATTTTGACAGTCGAATCAATTTGAAAGAATTCCCATATCTGAGGTAATATTTGTGGTAGCAACTCACAAACAAGTTTGGCTCTTCATACGATCAAGATGATCAAATCGCATTTTCGAATAATAATGTAGACATAACAATCGAAACTTTTATGTAGTGAATTAAATGGCGACATAAAATTCAAGTTTTTTTTATTCGGCGTTGAGGGCCGTGGGAAATCCAACATGTGCTTTCATCCTTGCGGATCTATCACACTAACCACACAATAGTTAGAAATTGTAAAGGTAATTGTTTTTCCATTTTCAATGCTTATTAATTTTTCACACCCTTAAATGCCACAGACAGCGTAAGAGAAAGACAAGACAAGCATAGGAAGGAAAGTAAACATCACTGCCGACGCGAACCCAGATGTCGACGCATCAGCCTCATGGACGACTCATCCACTAGACCACGCCGGCTAGGCAACATTCAAGTATTTATTCATCTTTTCCTTCTTGCAGCCTTTGGAGCAGTCCACTGCTGGACGAAGGCCTCCTCCAATGGCTCGCCACGGGGGGGGGGGGGGTTAAAGTCTCAGGGGGACAGATACTGGGGTGGGTGTCCCAATGCCAACCCCAGGACGTCATACCGAAGAGAAAGCGAAGAAGAGCATACAAGCGCAGGATAGGAAATTAGGAACTTCCATGCTCTCGACCGGGATTTGAACTCGTTTACCGGCATATCGGCTTCACGGCAGAACGCCGCCTTACCGTCCTTTGCACATTACACGATTTTGCCCGTGCGGAAAAAACCCGCACGGTTTTAAATCGTGATCTGGACCCTTGCACAATAACACGATTTCCTCACGATTTCGCCCGTACGGTTTCACAACGTACCGTTCAAAAAGATTAGTTTCACCAGTTCTGATGAAAGAATAAAATGATGCACAAAATATTTACGAGAAATAACTAAAAAAGAAAAAGATTATGAAATTTTGGATTGAAATCAGGTAGCAAGGAAATAGTGTAGTAGTAGATAAAAAATTAAGCCCTATTAACAATCAGCAATTTGAGTGTTTTGGGCTATTTTTTTTATTATGTTATCAATACTGAATGTTAAAGAATTAATATAAACAAATAAAACAAATATTTCTTTATTTCTAATTTATTTAATAAAACTATTAAAAGAGCAAGCTAGAACAATTATTTGAGCTGAAATTGTCTATGATATTTAAGTAGAAATAGTGTGTGTTCATTTTTGTATTAAGATCACTGTTATATGCTTTCTTTTTCTTTTCTTTTAATAAAAGATGAATTATATAAACTTTACTTCAGTTAGAAAATAAGTTGATGAAAATTTCCGGAAATAATTGTACAATTTAAAACTAATTTAGCATGATGTAATTTATTAATCATCCAAAATGAATCTTACACACAACAATAAAACTATGTATTTTGATTCCAAAATCTATAACCATTTACCCCGGAGTTAAATAAATATTTTACGTACATAGACTGGAATGCCAAAAACTGGGATAACTGTCTACATTATCCAATAGATTCTCCTCGCGCTTGGATGACGGCAGCAATAGAACGAAGCATGGACTGCACGACCTCTCT
Organism: Thereuonema tuberculata; assembly: GCA_023159025.1. Taxonomy (NCBI): domain Eukaryota; kingdom Metazoa; phylum Arthropoda; class Chilopoda; order Scutigeromorpha; family Scutigeridae; genus Thereuonema; species Thereuonema tuberculata. The sequence continues at coordinate 17,231 of JAFIDM010126059.1, read as the reverse complement.
GTAATACTAAGAGACAGTGCACAACCAGCACTTTTCCGAGCGTCCCACAATATGGTAATGCTCGTTAATCGCGGATTACTGGCAGTGATGGCAGGTTGAAGTGCATCCCTCAAGAGTTCGATGGTGTTTAAACCCAGTGAATGCGGGGCCAAGCCATTACAGCAAACTCAGAGGAATTTTTCTCCAGCGAAAATCGCGTGATTGTTGCCTTGAGTGATGTCTGAAAGAGAAATCACCCTCCAGCAGCCTCGCACGGTCCTCTGGGCCTGATCGCGACTTTGGTCTAAATTTTTCATTTATTGTGGGGGAGGGGGGACCTATTTGAGGATCCTGGTACAACTGCACCATTTGCATCTACGATTTCGAAGTCTTTTTTGTTTAATTTATCAAGAAAATGAGACAAAAAAAAACATTTTAATAATGGCAGAACTTTGGTAACATGGGAGGGGGGGGCCATAAAAATACGTATTCCTATGTTGTTTTGGCCTCTGAACACGATGGTGAAATCCGTTTGTCGATCCTGCCCTTCGATCGGAAATTGTTACAAGAACGATCACATGAGCCTCCGTGGAAAGTGTGGCATAGGCAGGGGCAACTGGGGCATGTGCTCAGGGCCCTGACGGCATAGGGGCCCCAGAAAGATCGAAAAATTCGCATTATATTAAAAAAAAACTATAAAGTTACGAACTATTATTTTGGGGAAATAAGTAGTTTTATTTATAATAAAATAAAAATTTAGTGTAGGGCGGCCATAAAATTTAGTGTAGGGCAGCCCAGTGATAAGGTCTTGCCAGGGGCCCAAAAAGCTACTTACGGTGCTGCATACAATATATATGTGTGTGGCCTAATTTTTTTGATTTATTGTGGGTGGGGTTGCGCTCTTTTTGAGGGGATGCTGCTATTTATTAATAGCAGAACTTGGTAACGTGGGAGGGGGAGGGGTCTGTTGGCCCATAAAAATACTTATTCCTGTTGTTTGGGCCTCTGATCACAATAGTGAAATCCGTTTGTCAATCCTGAACTTCGATCGGAAGTTGTTGGGGGTGCACAACTTGCCTAAATGCCTAATATATTTATATTGTATACGTTAGTGATGAGCGATATTTCACGGACTGTGATTTTGTTTTTGATTGATATCAGAAAATCCCAGTTACTAACAGTTACAACGGAACTGACTGTAATTTCCTGAAACACTGAAGACAACTAGCGGAAGTATGATGAAACGAATATATTTGAGAAAACATTATATGTATCTAAAGAAGAGAAGTGAACCTATTTCCGTTAATATTTATATTTCAAAGACAACAACGAATAATTTGTATAAAAAACTAAACAAAAAGCAAATATAGTACATCTCTTATAAGAAATGTGAATCATTTTAATTTGGAAAACAATACCATTGAGTTAACTGTGAATGCGAATGAAAATGTGGTTTCACGAGTACACACTCTCTCGCCGTTGATATCAGTACAATAGCACTGCATTGTCAGTAATACCCCAGTCGAACTGTGGTAAAAAATAAAAAAAGATTGGAGAGAGCTGCGGATAAATCGAAACATTTAAATATAAAATTCCTGTAAAAAATAAATAAAAGGTAACTGATATTTAAAAGTTAATTACTGAATTTAGCAGTTATTTTATTATTAGACAATAATAATTTCTAAATATTCAATTTTATGTTATTATTATTTGAGATAATTTAATAAATAATTTTCGAATCTAATATATATTTGATAACATTTTGTATTTAGAAAAAAAATATCTATCATTATTCAATATTATTATTATTACCCGTGAACATGCCATGACGGACTACGCGCTAGTCCAGGACAAGGCTAGAAAGTCAAATAGGTGACGAGAATACACCTCTCGTCGAGAATAACCCTGAGAAAGTGAGTCCCAGGGAAGAACGGACGAAACACAGAAGAAGAAACAAACAGTCAAGCCACTACCGGGATTCGAACCCGGGTGCAAGCACACTGGACACATATCGAGACCGCTCGACTAATATTATTGTTATTATTATTACCAATATTGGAAATAAAATATTACTATTTGATGTTATTTTGGAGAACTCATTGCACATTGAAAAAAAAAAAAAAGAAAAAAAAATATTAAAAAATCAAAGATAAGTAATATAATATTTTATTTTTGATGTTAATCACATATTGCCATTATGATTATAACGAAATCACATTATAAAGTCAATAAATACTTTTTTGAATGATTCTTTACGATATATTTTATTCTCTACAAAAAATACATTTAATTTAGTAAAGACAAATACTTAATTTATATATAAACATTTTAGTTTATTTTATTAATTACAACATTTTTCGCGAACTTTTTATTCCAAGGCAATGTCCTGATCAGAACACGGTTAGAAACGCTCTGTTACTGCAATGACTACTTTAACTGTTTTAGGAAAGCTGAGATCTCAGTAAATCCTGAACACAGCCTGACTTACCAGGAGATTTCGTATATGTGAGATAAAGTTAAGTCTGTCATATTTCTCTAGAAGACTTATATAACTAAAAAATTAATATGATTGTTGAACAGAGTCACCACGCGCACGATTAAGGGGCTCTTCCCATTGCCTTTAAGCTGATATTTCATAATCAGAATGACCTGTTTTCTATTTTAAAATTCCTTAATAAAACTGGTAGCAAATATTATTAAAGTTTAAATTCAGTAAAATGCTTAGGCGTTCTATAGGTACTTATTTGTTTTATGGTTTTGTTCTATCTTGTCATCTTCATCGCAAACTGGAATTTTTTTTAAAGAGATGTTAGCCAACAGGTCTTTTTCTTGCCACCAGGTGGCTATGGAGCCTGGTCGTGTTATCTCGGGTCCTCGAATTTTCTTTTGTTTTGTGAGTATTAAGATCGTGTAGGATTTATTTTTGCGTGTCCGGGTTAGTTAAGACCTCCAAGGTAATTTTGGTTCGATTTCGGGGATCCTCCCGTGTTTTAATTTAGAGATTTTAAATCATATTCACTGAGTAGCGAGCAGCGGCGTCCGTGATTAGGCTGCCATCTTGTGGCAGTTTTCTCAACTAGGTCCTTAGGCCATTTGAAATGTCAAATGCGTCGTCTGCTAGGAGATATTGTAGTTCTCAATAGGTAATAATGATTTTACTTGTAGAGTGGAGGAATATCTCCGCTCGAAAAAATAATTTTTGGAAGATGAAATCAGAAAGAACTATACATCTTGGCTCCAAATTAATTTGGAGGAAGATTTAGATGTAAAAGAAAAAATGAAAATGAAAATAAGAGCTGAGGTAATTGAAGAGTTGAGAAAAGAAGCAGAAGAAGAAGTTAATAAGCAAATAGAAGCCGAAACGGAATTTTTACAAGAACACAGAAAGTTAAATATTGCAATTTCTTCTGAAACAAATAACGAAAAGATGATAGAAGAAGTAGGGAATGATGTGTTTGTTGATGGTAAGCACACACATTCTAAGAAAAGGAGAAGATCTCACTCTCCATCAGCATTTGATTCACCACCGGTTTCATTAAAAATTATCGAAGAGTTTTATGAAATAGTCAATGTAATAAGAAATGCTACATCAAGAGAAGACAGAAATAAAATCTCCTTTACAAAAGCAGACCAGAGAGAAGTCTCAAATGCCTTAATAGACATATCCCAAATTTTTACCAAGATTGTATATAAAGAAATTGAATGGTAAATAGAGAAATTGAATCAAATAATAAGATTCTAACAGAAGAAATCTCGTTTTTAAAGAATCGGGAGAAAGTTGGGGTTACTGAAGAAAAGTCTTACGCTGCTGTTTTGGGAAAGAATAATACCCAAATAACAATAGGAAATATTGAGAAATACGATGCTAAAATGAAGAAATCTGAAACTGCTTATAGTGTCAAGGTTTCTTTGAAGAACAAGGAAGGAGGTGGAAATGCAAAAGACGAAATTAATGAAATACTCGCTTAATCTCTTAAAACTAAATCCATCAACGGGGGATTAAAGGGAAAAATTGAAACTAGAGGTGGTGATATTATCCTCAAATGCTTCAGTACTAACCAAAAGAACAAATTGGAAGAAGAATTGAAAAAAGTTGAAGTATTGAATGTAACACCTATTAATAATAAACTTCCAACTATTAAAATAACAGGAATTTCTATGAACTATAATGAGAAAGCAATGTTAGACACTCTTATTGAAAGTAATTATGAAGAACACAGTAAAATGACAAGAGAAGTTCTTAGGAACGGTCTTAAAATAGTATTTAGCAAGGTATGTCGGAATCCCGAAAAAAAGAATTGGATTATTTCTGTTAAACGTTATATTTATCATTTTTTTAAGAATAGGGGATATATTCTGTTTGAGTATTTAAATATCCCCTTTGAAGAAGACATATCTGTGCTAAGATGTTATAATTGTAATAATTATGGTCATTTAGCGGCAATTTGCAAAAATAAAGTGTCATGTGTAAAATGTGGAAAAGAACATAAGGCTGGTGACTGTGACTCTGAAAGTTATGATTGTTCGAATTGTAAAAAGGCAGGGTTATCTATTACATCCCATCGAGCTGATAGTAAACAGTGCCCATGTTTTGTTAGGGCTGTTATTGCCACTAAGAAAAAGATTATCTATAATGATTAAAATTGGCCAATTAAACGTCGGAAGGGGTTGGCTTGCATGGAGTGAGCTCCGACTAATCCAATCCGAGTTTGATTTGTTTTGTATACAAGAACCTTATTATTCAAAAGAAGGAATTATTCCTTCCCTGGATAAATATTGTAAACTTATTTACAATAATAACAATCTTGAAAGATCACGTTCTTGTATTACACTAGCCTGCGAAAAAAAAAAATTTTTCTCCGGCAAAAGGTTGAAGAGGTGATTTACCCTAATTTAGGTGTGCTGAGTTCAAATATGTAAACCGTTTTTGCCTATCACGTACAGTTTTTTTGCTATTTGAAATCCAAATTTTACACATTGCTGTAATTTCGATAGAAAACACCATAATAGAAAATATATGTAATTTTAATGGGACATGATCAAATTGCAACGAATATACAAAAAAGTAACATGTTCATTGCTAGAATGTATGAATCTCACTTCAAGAACACTATTGTTTGCTGCACTTTGATGTGAATGAACGCTGTGTTGATTTGCGTTTGTGTTCCTCAGTAGGGACTACTTCTATCAAAACTCTTCATGAACTGCTTCATAATTCCCAATTTAAGATGTAAAGGGGGCAATAACACACTTTGAGGATCAATTAATGGACGATTTACAATGTTTTTTTCTCCAGTCACGAACTGTTTCCTCTTGGGCCACTCAGACACTAACCAGTGACGATCCCTGTCCCGAGAGTCCCACTCACCCAGAAAACACGGAACTTTGTATATCCTCCTTGCTGCCTTAATATGATACCGCACACTTTTAAATCACAGCACAGTAACCATCTGTGTTCATTGTAGTTCAGTTTCTGCAACACCATAGATAAATTGTGATAGTTTTCACGAAGAGATGTTGAATGGGCGACTGGCACTGAAGCAAGTTTATTTCCATTGTGAGAAGAACACCTTTGAAACTTCTTTTACTGGCATCAATAAATAGACGCCAGTCCTTTGCTTGGTAAATAGTTCCAAGACGACGAATTAAGCCAGGATATCACAGCAAAACACAAGTTCGTCTTCGTGAACAAAAAACTGCCGGAATTCTTCCTCCCGATTTCTGTAACAATATGAATTTGTCCCAGGAAGTAAAAGATTTCTCTCTTTAAATCTTGATCCTAAAAGTTCTCTCTTTTCTTTTGTGAGGCCTAGGTCACGCACCAAATCATTTTGTCACACTGATTATAAAGATGTGGAGTTTTATCCTCAACATCCGGTAGAAAGGTATCATCATCACCATCCTCCGCACTTGAAGATGACGAAGACACACTCTCTGGTAACTGTTTTGGTGGTTTTGGGACAGGAATATCGGGTCCATGTGGTACGGGGTTACGGCAGATGGAAGGCAGGGATACACAATGTGCTTTTTGTTTTTCATATTGAATCCGGACACTTTACATACACAAAACTAACAGTCGTCAAAGTGATTTGTTTGTTCACGCCAAACCATTGGGATTCCGAATGGCATTGATGGCAACAACCCTTTGTACCATTGCCGCAGGTTTTCTACACACGTTTCACACACAATATGGGGTGCGAAATTCTTGTCTTGATCACCTAACTTCATGTTAAAATATCCCAAGTACAGGCTTTTTATAAATGGTGTTATATTTCGCTTCTGGCCTTTACTTGTATATTGGTCATATATATAACAGAAAGAGTTGGGATTGTTCACACATTTTCGCCTCCCAATATCTCTGCCACTTGCCATTTTAACACAAACTAACTCACTTATTCACTCAATCGACTTCAAGTGCACGTTGTAACATATAGACAAAGGCATGACACACGTTCTCAGACTCTCCTCTCAGACTACGGAGGAACGCGATCTTCGCGTTTTTATCTTGTCTGACACTGCGCATGCGCGAACTACATCTGTTCTATTTGTTGTTCCGGTAATCCTGTATGATTACCTACTTCCCTCCAAAACACAGCTCATACAATATTTTCTCTCAGACATGTCCGTATCTGCATTCCATACAATCAAGCCAACCTCATTTACAATAACGAAGCTCAATTAGCATACACATGAGACGGATTTATGACAAATCTGTGCGTGATACGAAACAACTGGTATTTTTTTTTACATAAGGACACTAAATGTAACGTATATCACATACAATTACTTTTGCCGGAAAATCTTCGCAGGCCAGTGTTATCAGTAATAATAGTTCTTTTAATCCCCTGTTACTCAGTCAACATCTATCTCGAGACATAGTAGCGATTGAGATTACAATTAATTACCGCAAATTAGTAATTGTGAATGTATACGCGCAAAAATATGATGATATGCATATTTTATTAAATGTTCTAGATAATAGTATTTCTTCAAATACAAACATTTTATTTGTAGGTGATTTTAATGCGCGGAATGCCATGTGGGGAGATGATGTGACTGATGACAGGGGATTGGAACTTGCAGATTGGATCATTAGAAATAATTTGAACCTGTGGAACAACTGCGAGTCGATTCCAACTTTCTGTTCATCTAATGGCAGAAGTTGGATCGACCTTACGTTTTCTAAAGGTATCCCAGTCCTTAATTGTCTCTAATGAAGACATGTGCAGTGACCACAGACTCATCAGTTTTGAGCTTGGTGCGGAAACAACCTCTCCCCGTTGGGCCTATTGTCTAAGACTGGCAAAATGGAATGCCTTTACTAAACATTAAAAAGCAGTTGATAGTAATTTAAAATCTATGATTTTACAGTTAGACTGTAATGAGGCAGCCTCTATGTTTCAATCGGTTTGCAAAAATGCTTGCGATCTATATATATCTTTTAAAAACGTTAATTATCGTGTTAAAAGTGGACCTCGTTGGTGGTCGCCTAAACTTAGAGAGCTCAGGGCTAGGGTAAGAGCGTGGAAGAAGAAACAAATTAATTGTAAAGATCCACATGGGAAACAGGCCATTGATGAAAAATGGAGGGAGGCGAGAGCAGTATACCGTAAGACTTTGAGGCATTCTTAATGGGAATCTTGGAAGAGGTTCTGTGAAATTGCGATGGACAATAACCCTTTTAGTTATCCAACAAAGACTACTAGTAATAAAATCAAACATTTTTCTGTGTTACATACTTTGCAGAAAACTGAAGATAAATCATGGACTTCTTTTGAGATTGAAACCACTGATGCTCTTTTGGAAGAATATTTTCCGGATGATCATATTCAAGAAAGACGATGATGTGTCCAAGTTGATTAGATCGAGCTCTGCTGAATTTTATAGTTCACGTACTCTCGATCGAAGGGTAACTTTACATGAGTTATCATCCATTATTAATAGTATTAACTTGGATTATTCTTCAGGGCTTGATATGGTACCTGCCCGAGCCTTGCCTTTTATTTTTGAAGCCTTGGGCGAGACATGGGTCTTACTGCTGAATAAATGCTTACTTCACGGTGTCTTTCCTAGGGTTTGGAAGCAGACCAGAGTAGTTTTAATTCCCAAAGGAGATTGTCGATATCGACCTATATGTGTACTTCCTGTCATCGGAAAGGTTTTGGATAAGTTTATTAATAATAGAATTTATTATTACATTGAAAAAAATAACTTATTATCTAAAAACCAATATAGCTTTCGCAAAAATCATAGCACGATTATGGCTATTCAATCTTTAGTAAGTTTCATTCGGACCCATCAGTCATCTAAATGCCATGTCGTAGCTATCTCCATTGATATAGCGAATGCTTTTAATAATGCATGGCACCCAACGATCCTGCATATCTTAAGAAATTTCAACTGTCCAGATAATTTATACTATCTAATAACTTCCTTTTTATCTGACAGATATGTTACCTTGGGCGCCTCAACTCGTTTGGCCACTAAGGGTTGTGCACAGGGAAGTAATTTGGGTCCAACCCTGTGGACCCTTATTAAGGAGGATCTTTTTGCCAGGTTTAACAATTGGAATAATGAAATTGATCCAGAGGGTTCCATCGATATCCAAGCCTTTGCCGATGACACGTTTATTTTAATTAAAGCTCCTTCTATTAGAAAGATTGAACATCTATGGGAATCATTCTGGCCTATCTTGAAAGACTGGGCCCATGATAACAAACTTAGTATCAATAGTAATAAGATAGCAGCACTCTTCTTTTCCCATAACAATATCTGTAAAAAGCCCACTCTGAAACTTAATAATAAAAGAATTATTTTCAAGAAAAATTTAAAATATTTTTAATGATAAGCTTACATGGCTTGATCATGTTCATGATATTAAAAGAAGAGTTGTTGTCAATACCAGCAAACTTCTTTTTATGGCCCAAAAAATGGTGGTATGTCTTCCAAGATACGTAAACTTATTTTTAATGTTATTATCAAACCCAAAGTATTGTATGCCGCTGAAATTTGGGGCGAAACCGCTAGTAAAGTTAAAATGAAGATGGCACTTGTGTGGATACAAGCCTTCCAAATTTCTAGTCATTACAAAAGGATTAACAGCATTGATTATGAGCAAAGAGTTTTACCAAATTATTGGTTACACCCGGCTGATTTGGATCCAATCATTATTAATAACTGGAAGGAAAACATTAGGAATTTCAATATTATTGTTTTTACTGATGGATCCAAGGTGGATGGCCATGTTGGCTTCTCTATTGTCTTGAAAGATGCCTCAGGTAACACCTTTGAAATTTGCAGGGAAAGCTTACCTGATTATGCAACTATTTATCAGGCGGAACTGGGTGCCATTTCTATGGCAGTTTCCATGTCTTCTGATCTCTGGCAAAATTATAATAAGAACATTGCGATTATTTCTGATTCGCAAGCAGCTTTACGCTCAATCGCTAGATGCTCTTATTTAAATAGAAAAGCCAGAGATACGTATGTCTCCATTAAAGAATTATCCAATAACAACTTGAATATTAATTTATTTTGGACTAAAGCTCACATTGGCGTTCCCGGCAATGAAGAGGCAGATAGAGAGGCAAAACGGGCCACCACTTTGGATGACATCACTTACACTTGCCTGATGCCCAGATGTTATTCGTATATTACGAAATTTAAAAAACAAATGACCTGGTGGCAAGAACAGTGGGAACAGTCGATTAAAGGACGTCCGCTTTTTCATTTTATTAAAAAAGCGAGATTTGATTTACTCTCTTCTGATTTTATTTTAAATCAGTTTTTAACTGGGCATAGGGATTTTAATGCTTATCTTTTTAGATTTGGTAGAGAGAAGATTTGTGATGCAGATATTGTAATATGATGGAAGACGAGGATCTTGAACATGTGCTTTGGCGCTGTCAGGATCCACGTCACATTCAATTCAGGGAATCATTTACGATTTTTCTAATCAAGAAAGGGCTACCTTTTCCTTGTTTAGATGAAAGAGTACTTCAACACCATCACAATTTTATGCAATTTGTACATAACATGAGCCTTTCTAGTAATGATTAATGGTTCCATTCCTGCATCTTCCTATCTAAATTTTAAACTATAATTAATGTTTTGACTATTATGGGGTTTTATGTGTAGGATTTTTTTTTGTTTAATGCTTTATTGATTCCCCATGCCCAGGTTACCTCTTTTTTTTTCTTCTTCTTCTTTCTTCGAATTTGGCGGACTATGGACCATGTGAAATAACTCATGATTATTTTTATAACTTCTTTCTTCTCTTCCAGTATTCTTTCATTCTTTCTCCATGTTGTCTTTTTTCTTCCGTCCATTTTGCTCCCGTCTTCTTCTTTGCCTTTTCTTGAAAACCCTTGAATCCCCTGATCTTTTTTCTGAATTCTTCTCTTCTCTCCACCTCTTCTCCATCTATTTTCATTTCTTCCATGTCTTTTCTGACCTCTTTGATCCATGTCATCTGAGTCTTGGGGTTTCTGTCGAAGAAGGTGAATAATCTCTTCGTCAGTCTACCTTCACTCATTCTTTTAATGTGTCCGTAGAAAGTCACTCTTCTTTTCCTCATTGTGTCAGTTATTTTTTCTGTTTTTGCAAAGATTTCCTTGTTGTTTCTCAGTTTCCATTTTCCATCTTCATATTTTGGTCCCAGGATTTTCCGTAAGATCTTTCTTTCCTTTTTTTCTACCTCGTCTAATTGTCTGGCTGTGTTTAGTGCAAGGCATTCTGAGGCGTAGAGGCCTTCTGGCTTAATGACTGTATTGTAGTGCCTAATTTTAGCGTTTATAGATATGGACTTCTTGTTGTATATATTTTTTGTCAACTGGAATGACAGTTCCATTTTTCTTGCTCTTGCTAGGACCGCTTCTTTGTCAAGGGCGTTTGGTTGAATTATTTCTCCCAGGTATTTGAACTTATTAACCCTCTTGATTTTCCCATACTTTGTTGTGATCTGTCTTGGTGCATCTTTTCTATTGGTCATGTATTCCGTCTTTTCATAAGATATTTGTAGTCCAGCCTTTTCTGCTGTCTCTTTCAGTATATTTATTTGTCTTCTTGCATCTTCAATGTTTTCCGCTAGAATTGCAAGATCGTCTGCAAAAGCCAGGTAGTTAATTTCCAAGTTATCTTTCTTTCTTCCTATTTTTACTTTCTTGATTCCTTCCTCTTCCATTCTTTTCCTCCACTCTCTCATTACTTTCTCCAGCACACAGTTGAAGAGCAATGGGGAAAGCCCATCTCCCTGTCTTACTCCTGTTTTCACCTCAAATGGTTCTGAAATCTCTCCCAAAAATTTTACTTTTGACTTCGTGTTTGTTAGAGTTCTTTTAGTGATTGCAATTGATTTGTCATCAGCTCCGAATTCCTCCAATATATTGAAAAGTGTGTCTCTATTTATAGAATCGTATCCTTTTTGAAGTCCACGAATGTCACATGAATGTCCTTGGATCTCAGTCTCCTGTACCTTATTATGAGTTTCAAATTTAATATCTGTTCTGCACATGATCTTCCCTTCCTGAATCCTCCCTGGTAGTCACCTAATTGTGGATCCAGTTGGGCCTCCAATCTGTTTTGTAAAGCTTTGGAAAGGATTTTGTATGTAACCGAAAGGAGTGAGATTTCCCCTATAATTGTTGGCATCAGTTTTATCTCCTTTTTTGTGTATAGGGTGGATCATGGCTGTTTTCCAATCTTCCGGTATTTCCTCCGTTTCCCAGATATTTTGTAATATTTTATGTAAGCTTTTGACTGTTTTGATATCTACGCTTTTCTACATTTCTGCTATAATTGAGTCCTCTCCTGGAGCTTTATCATTTTTTAGTTCTCTAATAATCTGTTGGATTTCTGCTAGGTTCGGTGGCTTGGAGTTTTCAAATTTACATTTCGGATTTTGTTTAGGGAATTTTGTTTTCGGTTTTTCACAGTTCAGTAGTTTTTCGAAGTATTTTGCAAGTATTTTGCAGTTTTCTTGGTTATTCAGGGCTATCCTTCCTTTTTCGTTTTTGAAACATAGGTTTGGTGGTTGATATCCCTGAACGTTTTGCTTAAAGGCTTTATAGAATGTTCTTGTGTTGTTCTTTTTAAAGTCTTCATCTATTTGTTGTAGTTGGATGCTATCAAAATTCCTCTTGTTTATTGTTATTGTTTTTGCTGTTCGTGCTCTCTGTTCTTTGAATATGATGTAGTCTTCGTTGTTTTTGGTTGAGTGCCATTTTTTCCAGGTTTTAATCCTTCGTTCAAGGGCCTGTTCGTACTGTTCATTCCACCACCTGTGTTTTTTTTTGTCTCGTGAGTGGGGCTATTTCCATTGATGTCTTAACTATTTTCGTTTTAATTTCATCCCATTCATCTGATTTTATGTCTAATTTTTCTTGGAATTCTTGTTTCTTTAGCTTTAGTGTTTCTTTATTGATCCTCTGTATTGTAAAATTTTTGATTCGTGTCTTTTTTGGGGGGATAAATTTCAGTTTTAGCGTTGTAAGGTAATGGTCCGTTTCTATGTTTGCACCTTTTCGAACTTTTACATTCATAATTTCTTTCTGGTTATTGAAAGAGATGGCGACGTGATCAATCTGTAATTCTCCCAAGCTGTGGTTTGGTGATTTCCATGTTTTTTGTTTTCTGGGTAGGTGTCTAAAATTTGTTGACATTAATTTAAGGTTGAAACCCCTGCACAATTCTATTAGTCTCTTTCCATTTTTGTTGGTTCTTTTGTGTGCGGGGTATTCTCCTACTGTCTTTTTGTATTTTTTTTTTCATTTCCAATCTGCGCGTTGAAGTCGCCTAGTAGGATCTTAATATTTTTTCTGGGGATCTTTGAGAGTTCATGTTCCAGGGACTCCCAGTACTTCTCAACCTTTTCTGGGTTTCTTTTGCTGTCTTCGTTAATGGGAGCGTGACAGTTTATTAAGGTATATGTCTTATTTGCACATCGTAGTGTCATGATTGCGAGTCTTTTATTTGGTGAGTAGAAGTCCGTTATAGAATTGATTATCTTCCTGCTCACGACGAATCCGTTTCCTAGGTGTGGTATACCCTTTCCCATTGCGTTTAGGCCTTTTTTACCCTTGAAGATCCTATATCCTTCGGATTCCATTGTAATTTCGTCTGTGAATCTCGTTTCTTGGAGGGCTAGGATTCGGATCTCATATTCATCTAGTACTTTGATTAGTTGCTTTAGTTTTCCTGTTTTTAACAGTGAGTTTATATTCACTGTTCCAAAGAAGCATATTTTTTTTGTTTTGAGCTTCAAAGTTGGTGTTTCCTGTGGCTTTGGTTTGTTGCATGTTGATTCGGGCTCTCCAGAATCCGATGGCCCGATTGCGCCGCCCTTTGCGACGGAGGATTCCCTGTTTAAGGTACCTCCTGGAGTAGTTCTATCTAGAGAAATTTTCATCATGCGTTATTTGAGAATTGTGTTAGGGGAACGATTAGTATCCATTCCGAGGTTAAAACTGCGATTGTAAGTCCCAGAGTGATAGTTCATCCGCTCCTAACATGGAGACAGCCGATGTTTGCAGCCGTTCACTATGAATCAGACACTGCTTTCAAGTTTTGGTCCGCCCCGGGTATTTCATTTCCCCGGTACCACCCATATCTGGGAGGCTTTCCCCTGTCCGCCACCTGGGGAGGCGCCCGATGGAGGACTAAAAACCTCACATGGGCTCTTTTTTTTTATTATAAATAATAATCTTTTTATCATTTTTATTTGCTTATTGTTTTGAAATTAACACTTTTGCTTTTTTTTGTTTTTACATCTTACACATGTATTACTTTTGGGGGGAAGGCCTACATTTTTACGTCTCATTTCTGTCGTCCGGTAGTGGCCGCCGGACGCGAAGACCTTCCCGCTTTTCGTTTTAAATGGGGACATTTTTCCCTTTCATTGTTTGCTTTTTTTTTTTTCCTTTTTTTTTCGGGCTGATAACGTAATAGGTCAATGGGGATGGTGGGGCCCGAACTGTACCCGGCTCTTTGGATAGGGCCTTTGGCGGTCCAGAGGACTGTTCGGGGTGGGCCCCTGCCGACCAGATCGTACCTTATTGTGTGATTAGCCTGGATTACTTCTTGTTTATTGTTCCATTTGTAAAATAAAGGAAGAAAAAAAAAAGAAAAAAAAAGAGGTTTATTTAATTATTTATTTATTTGTTTTATTTATTTGTTTTTTTATGTTTCGCCATTTTTTTGTCTTTTTGGTTTAATTTTTTTGTCTTTTTGGTTTAATTTTTTTGTAATAAGGATTTGGATTACTTGATTTTTTTTTATTTTTTTTTATTTTTTATTTTCTCTCTCTTTCCTTTTTCTTTTCTTTTATATGTTTGTCCTTGGTAAAATGTACATGTTGATGTCCAGGCCTCAAAAACCTGCTATGTGGGTGACGGTGCTGTTTGTCTTCTTCATTAAGACTAAAGGTATGCCGCTATGCTCGAGAACTTTGTGATACCTCAACTGCAGCAAAGAAATTGTATCGGTTCTACCATTTTCATGCAAGATGGTGCGCCACCGCACATCGGACATCGAATGAAGGATGTCCTGCGTCAACATTTCACAGACGCTAGAGTAATTAGTTGCGCATTTCCCATGAATTGGCCTCCGAGGTCCCCTGATCTGAATCCTTGCGATTTCTGGTTGTGGGGCTACCTGAAAAGCAATGTGTATCAAGGACATGTTCCTGACATTCCTACCTTAAAAGATCAAATAACGTTACATGTCAGACGAATAAATGCAGATATGCTGCGAGCCACCGTCGAAAACCTCTTGTATCGCATGCAATTAGTGAAACATCGGGTTGGTGGTCACCTTGAGCCAAATTTGTAGGTTGCTATAATAAACGTTTATCATTGGTATTTGGTGTGTTGTTATTTACTGTTTCCATTGGCAGTTATATATTGTTTTTCACACATTATGCGCTTGCAGCGCCAGAATTTCCCCTATCGGCGTTGTTTGGTACTAATTTTTTTTTCTTGACAAATGGAAACCGCATACTTTAATGTGTATGGTGGCCAAATTTTGTTATATTTCGTCCAGTACATAGCACGCTATAGGTTTACGAACACCTCCTGTTATTTCTTGATCATCCGGTATATATACAACAAACATCATTATAGAATAAGGGGAAGGATTTATTTGTTGCACAGAGAAATGCACACATGCAGGGATAACCGTTTATGCGGGGGGGGGGGGGGGGGGGGAGGGGAAAAAAAAAAAAAAGGCGATATTAAACTTTTTTCATCCCTCTTCTCTTATGCCCTTCTTGTTTCTCTAACTTTGTATTTTAGTGTTTTTCTTTTATTTCCTTTTTTTTTGAAAGCCATATTGTTCCATTGTTTGGACTGAAAAATTTTCCTTGTAACCAAAGGGATCAGTGAGTATAAAGAACGATTCCTTATACTTCCTCAGGAACTGATTGTTTTCTTTAATATTAATCAATAATACTTAAATTTTTATTATATCATCTTCGCTTGAAATTTTAATTACATGTGAAGATTCATTCTTTTTTATTAATATATTGTAATTCTTTATCCAGATAAACTTGTACCCATTTTGTTTAGCTTCTTGTTTAGTTCTCCAAAATACATTCTTTAATTTCATTGTTTAATTTTCATTAATACAAATCCTTGAATTATTTTTGTTTCCAAATATTTCATCAGTTGATTATATTCTTTTTTTCTTTCGAATGATTGTAACTAGTTATCACGGTCTTTTTTATTTAAAAATTTGATAATTATTGGTTTACTTCTATTATTACGGGATCTTCCAAATCTGTGAATGGCTTCTATTTTGTTTGTTGGGTTGTCAAGTTGAAGATCTCTGTTAATTTGACCATTATATTTTGCAAATTCTAAATTTTCTGCTTCTTAAATACCTGATTTCAATATTATTTTTTCTTGATTGTAATTCTAGTTTATGAACATCTTCTTCGATATTATTTATATTTTCTTTCATAATTCTGTTCTCATTTTCCAGTCTCTTTTGCTTTTCTTTATGCTGGGAATATTAAATTTTAATATTCACCAATAGTAAAATTTAAAATAGTTGGACTGAGTAGTGAATTAATATTAAATGTTTATGCTTGAAAAAAATTTTATTAATAATTTATTTTTTTCACTATTAATAATTTAAATGATAGTTTATTACGTATTTATGTAAATGAAGTCATGACGTTGTGCTAAGACACAGGTTAGTCAGGTGTGAGTTGAGAGAGATGTTATCGGGAAGTCGACCGGGGAGGTTGAACTGGTCAAGCCGTGGTAATCGGGTGATATAATAAGGTTAGCCGACGGTGCTAATCCAACCCGGGAGTAAAATGGAACGGCGCCCACAGATAGAACTCTGAGTAAGTTTTATACTCGAAGAATTATATTATATCCAGAGCGATAATAATTAAAGCTGAAATTATTATACGTCTATTGAATCGAGGCGATTCATGAACATTAAAGTTTGTTGCGTTAAAATTAACGTATTAGCAGTTAGGAGAATACATTACGAAGAAGGGGAACGTCGGAGACAAGACCCTAAGAATAACTGAGTGAATTTATTCCAATTAATTCAAGAAGCTGTGGACGATAGTAAATAGTAATTAACAATTAATTTAATTAAATTGAATCGAGAATTTCAAGTGATAGAGATATCGAAAGAAGAGATTCAATTCTAGTTACAGTGCCGGACCAATCCATTAAGAAAAGAAAGGGAAGAACTTTCGAGACTTGAAGTTGCCTATTCCAAGCCGGAATTAAGGAGCTAAAATTATATTGAACATTAAGTAAGAATATTAAGTAATATAATAAGGAGAAGATATTATTGAAAGTCTAAATAAGGAAAATTAAGGAGAAGATATTCCGAAAACCTGAAAACTACTTCAACGGATTATTCGAAGATAGAAGATCCACTATCAAATAAATTTAGGAAGAAACGGAAAATAAAACCTACAACAGGATACCGTTTTGGGAGAAGAGTTGACTGTCCTAAGAGAAGTCTACTATAGTGATTGTGTCGAACGGATAGAAGAAGGATAGAAGATAAGTGAACAGAAGACAACTATAACTATAGTGTTAGTGCTACGAGAAATAATAGTGAAAATATTACGAAAGTTATCGGAAAAGTGAAATAAGTTAAATAATTTATTTTGTAAAATTCACATCGGTGAAAAGCCAATCGTAAAAATAATGAACTCTAGATTATAATAAGTAAAGATACATATTTGTAGTAAGATTGTATAGAAGTTTAAAATAATACATTGAATT
>JAFIDM010126058.1:0-26943 GCA_023159025.1 Thereuonema tuberculata | reverse complement strand
TTGTTATTTTTGGAAAAGATGCATCAATTAAAATACTAACCAAAGAACAGTCTATAGAGTTGCTGGAAAAGCTCAAAGGAAATCAGTCACATTTACAACAGGAAAAAAAATCCAAAAGTAAAAAACGCACTGTAAAACTAAGGTTGACTGGTAAAATTTCAGAAGTGGAACTGAAAGAAAAGTTAAAGGAATTGCTTGAAGATGCTTCTTTTACCATCAGTGATTTTAAAACAGAATTAGATAAAGAGGATTCTGCCAAGTCACGTGTCATTGTATCCGTGATTTTAGATGGAAAGATGAAAGCAAGGCGTATAACAAAAGCTCTGCATGGTTTAAAGAACAGTTCGCTTATCAAAGAAGTTGAAACTTATTTAGAAGAAACAAATACTGAAAACAAAGCATCAGGATTACATCTTTTAGAAGAAGTCGATAATTGCAAACGTGATTTGACGAAAAGGCGAATAAAAGCTGAGGAGGACCATAGAAAAAAGTTAGAAGCCAATGAAGCTGCAATAAAAAAAGCGACAGATGCATCAGGTGGAAAAAATGAAGGTATTAATTTCATTTACTTTTCATTTAAATAAAAAAAATTATTATTCATAATTGACAAAAAAAATTGGAACTCGTTAAGGGAATCAAAATAAGAAATGAGATTTAATAAAATATATGCATCAATACAGGTTGGATCATAAACATCCATCTTGCTTGATCCTTCAGGGCAGTGCTTGATCCTTCAGGTGTCCCACAAATGGCTTTTTTTTTTTTGTAGAGGGCAAAAAATGACGATATTGGATCTGTGGGACATGTCAAAGGATTGCATTGCAGTTGTTTGTCTGGGCATTTATCTCGCCCATCCGATGCTAATTAATATTTATATGCGCTAAAACAAAATCATTTGAGGCCAGCAGAATGCCAGTAAAACAATTTTCTTACCTATATATTTTAATTTTTTTTTGTGGTTTTTTTTTCATTGATAACTCTTTGGGGCTCTACACTCAATTCCAAGATAGCTGAAGATAATCTCAACATAATATGAGCATCTCAACATAAGTAAAATGATGGATACAAAGGGTGCAACTCCATCTTGCAATGATCATTATTTTGGCCTGGCATCTAAATGTAATTAATAATGCCTGGCTATGTTGATCCTGCCCAACACAGTATGTAAAGAAAGCATAGCCATAGATGCATTCAGGTTTTCAAATTCCATTAAATTTATTAAACATTTTTTGGAAAACTGCAAATGTTTAACTTTTTTTATGTGATTTTTTTTTTTAATTTCATAAATTTGGAATTACAAACCAAAACAATATTCAAAAGAGTAAATGACCAAGCAAGTAAAACATAGCACTAAAAAAGTTCCATAAAATAAAATGAGTTCTTTCTTTTTTTTTTTTTAGGTTATAAAACATTAATCCTAATTTGACTATAATGAAGGTTGAATACATGTATTTCATAAGAACTACAAAATACAAGAAAAAAAAATCAGGAAAGAAACTATGAAATAATCCATTGACATTCAAAATAAGAAAAGAAATTTTTTTTTGTAATTCCTGAGAAAACAATTTCTTTTTTTTTTTCTAGAAAAGGAATCCATTCTTTGGTAACAAATGGACTATTTTAGATGTCTTTCAACTTTTATTGATTTCATTGCCTAAAATAGATTAAAAACTTGTTAAACGAAAATTGTTTGAATGATTCACAGTTCATTAAAATTTAGTTAAAAAACTAATGAATATCAGAAGTATTCAATAATTTGGAAAAGGAAAATCATTGTCATTATTTTACAGGCTTTAATGTTGTAACATTTTATTTAATTGCTGTAATACAAATAAAATTAGAAATGAATTCCTAAGCAAGTGAATTCCTTCTAAAACAGCTTATTGGAATCTTATTAATTTCTCTCAGCCTTTTTGAAAATTAAAATGTGTTGATACGAAGCAATATGGAAAAAAAATGCATTGCAAATAAAGTAATAAGCCTCTTATTAAACACTTGTCAGTGAAAATCTTGGAAACAAATGCAATTCATAGTTTTCATAAGGAATGATCAGACTCTTGTCAGTAATTATAAGACAGTGTTACTGTTAATGCTTACACTGTTAATAACGACGTGATACCATTGTTCAGAAAAAAAAATTCTGTATAAAATAAAATTTACTTAAAAATGTTCAACATTCGACTAATTTACATTCTACGAAATAATGAAAACTGTAGAAATAAGTATTTTTAATTTTGTATGCCTGCAAGTTATTTCCCCCTCCACCCATGTAGATTTTGTTCCTAATGAACATTTTTGCCAAATCGGATAAATCCATGTAGTGGGAACTTTTTAATTTCATTCTAACTAAACATTCAGAAGAAATATATTTTTGAAAGAAAAAAATGAAACTTTATCATTATTTCAATTTCAACCTCAACATCCTTCTAAAATATCTGTGAATCATTCAAAATATTTTTTGTTTTTAGTTGGTATTCTGATACTTGATATTTCATTGGTGTGCGAAAACTTTCATTAATTTTAGTCTTCTTTTTTCTTCTTTTTTTTGAATTTTAGTTGTGTTGGAAGCACTTAGATGTAAAAAACAAGAACTTCATAAGCAGTTGAAAGAGTTCCAAAAATTCTCAGACGAATTCTTTGAAAGACTTGATAATGTGAACATTGAAAATCTCACTCGCAATAGAGTGAATGAGTTACGATTGGCGTTTGCTTGCGAAATCAGACGCTTGCAAGATGCACTTCCGATTTATGCTGCAAAAAGCGAGATTTTAGATGCTGTCATAGATAATCAAGTGGTCATTCTCTTAGCAGAAACTGGATCTGGTAAAA
Source organism: Thereuonema tuberculata (assembly GCA_023159025.1). Taxonomy (NCBI): domain Eukaryota; kingdom Metazoa; phylum Arthropoda; class Chilopoda; order Scutigeromorpha; family Scutigeridae; genus Thereuonema; species Thereuonema tuberculata. The sequence goes on along the minus strand of JAFIDM010126058.1, from coordinate 24,114 downwards.
GCACACAATTAGTTCAGTATCTGCTTCAAACAAGTCTATCCAAGAATGGTCTGATTGTGTGTACACAACCAAGACGAATTGCTGCAAGTAGTTTGGCAACCCACGTTGCACATCAGATAGTAACTAACGTTGGGCGTACAGTTGGATATCAAGCAGGACTAACTGTGAAACAGAGTAAATTCACGAAGATTATGTATATGACTGATTATTATTTGCTCAGTGAAATCATAGAAGATCCTTATCTTAAGAAGTACTCGTGTATTATAATAGATGAAGCACATGAAAGAAGCATTTACACCGACCTCCTTATTGCCATGGTGAAACTGTGCTTAAAACGAAGAAATGACTTAAAGGTCATTGTCACATCAGCCACTATTGACCCACAAGTATTTGTTAAATATTTTAGTGACTGTCCTGTTGTAAAAGTTGCTGGTCGCATGTTTCCAGTAGAAATAATGTGGAATAAGAACAATGTAATTAACACAAACCCTGATTATGTCAAGAAAGCTGTTGAAACTGTCCTTCAAATTCACACAAAAGATGCCTCTAAACAAAGGGGAGACATTCTAGTCTTTCTCACTGGTTTACTAGACATAGAAAACGCCATACAACTTATGAGTTCTGAGGCACGAGAGTTGAAGTATTCTTTAATTGTTCTTCCTTTACATGGAAAGTTACAACCTGATCAGCAGAAAAAAGTATTTGATAGGACCCCAAAAGGAAAGAGGAAGATTGTATTCGCAACTAATATTGCTGAAACATCAATCACTATTCCAGGGATTAGGTATGTTGTTGATTGTGGATACATGAAAGAGATTCACTTTAACCCAAAGCGGAATATGTCCTCCTTAGATATTCGAATAATTAGCCGGAGTTCTGCAGAGCAAAGAAAAGGCAGGGCAGGACGAACGGAACCAGGCATCTGTTATCGAATGTATTCTGAAGAAGACTACAATGACTTCCAGGGAAGGCAGCAACCTGAGTTGTTACGAACCAATCTTGGACAAGCAGTATTGAAATTATTGGAACTTGGCATCACCAGCATAGAAGAATTTAATTTTGTTGAAGCACCATCAGCAGACGCAATACAAATTGCCATTAGTTCTTTGGAAGATTTGGGAGCCATACAGAATGGAAAGATCACGTCACTTGGCTTAAAAATGTCGAAACTTTCAGTAAGTCCTCATTTATCAAAGTTGATTCTCCATGGAATTGAAAAGGATGTTGGATATGAGGCACTGATTATTGCAGCCTGCGCAACGGTTAGTGGTATTTTCTTCCGTTTTGGTACGGATGATGAAAAAGCAAAAGCAGATGAGAAGAAAAGCTTATTTTGCTTACCAGAGGGCGATTTTATAACTGAACTTGAAGTATATAAAGAATGGTTAGGACTGGAAGAGAAAAAGAAGAGTACTTGGTGTTTTGAGAAGAAAATCAATGGCAGAGCCATGCATCAGGCCAGAGATACAATCAATGAATTCAATATGATTCTGAAAAGAGAACTGGGACAGCCTGTGAAGCTAAAATTTTCCTCTACTGAAAATATTAATACTGTTCTCAGAAAACTGATATTTGAAAGTTACTTCAAAACTAATCTGTGCCTGTCTAACGGTCCAGCGAAGGCTGGTTATCTGCATCTGTCAACTATGCAGAGAGTTCAGATTCACCCATCCTCTGCACTTAATTACCTCCGAGTCACTCCCAAATTTATTGTATACAATACAATACTTAAAACTACCAAAGCTTACGCTATTGGCATTACTCCTGTAGATGAAGACTGGATCAAAGGAATGATTGATAATACAAAACTGCAACTAGATTTGAATGCTCTGCAGCAAATGGCAATCAAACCCAAAATCATTGCACCAATTGGCCCATTGCTATTAGCAAAGACATTAATTGGTAAAGGCAATGCAAAGCGTGTAGCTATCGAAAAGATGTTGGCCAAAGAATTAGGTAAGAAGTAAACATTCTTTATCTCTGCACGTTTAGTATGACTTATTTAATAATCGGGATGATATCACGGGTTTGGTTATAAGTCATACAAGAATTAGAAATTATGGAAGGTGGGTGGGGACGGCATTATGAATGGCACCATTTTTAAAATTATTATTCAACTAAAATATTTTGAATTATATAATACTTTGAGTAAACTTAATAAAATTTGATTTGCATAAATAATTACCCCGATCAGCCAAAACATTAGGACCACCCTAAGCTTAGCAATATATCCATCCTACAGTCGAAGAGTGGCACCTGGCAAGGTCATCGAACTGGTAAAGAGCTGATATCCTAGGCTGCACGAGCAGTATTTGATACTTTTCACAAATGGGTAAAGCAGTGGATTTTCTTAAGACTGAAACAAAGGCCGAATTGTGACTGCCAGAGGCTTTGATCAGGGCATGTGTGAAACACTGAAGCTCGTGGACTGTTCACGCTCATCAGTAGTGAGGGTCTATCAAAGTTGGTTCAAAAATAGCGAAACAACGAACCATCAGCAAGGCGTGGGCCAGTTAGTAAGCATTTATGCAAGAGGAGCATAAGCTGTGTCATCTTGTGTGAAGGAGTAGGAGGGATACTGTTGCATAAGTTTCAATAGTAGGGAAGGTGTTAGTGATCTGAACAATCTTGAATATGGCATTGTAGAGGCAGACTCTGTTCTGTGCTTCTGTGAACAGCTGTTCATTGCTGAAAGCGCTTGCAGTCAGACCACTGAAGAATCTCTATGTACAAACACAGGTAGGTGAAGGGATCTTAATGGTTGGTTTTACTGGAGAACGCGTGGACCATCCCTATAAACAGAGGTGACAGGTGTCACCTATCTAAAATATAGTTGATGATCAACTATATATCTTAATAGTAATTATTTCCTGATAAAAGCCTTCTAGCACTAAGACAATGCTCCAAGTCAAACAGCTCAGATTGTCAGGAATGGTTCACATAACATGAAAAAGAGTTCCAATTATGCCGTGGCCTCTAGATTCCTGACATGAATCTGATCGAGGTTTGAGTTGGAGAAACTATTCCTGATGCATCGCCTCAACCACACAATTTTCAGAAACTTGAAGGATCTTCTAGTGACATTGTCATACCAGCTAATACAGAAGGCCTATTAAAATCTCATACAATCCATGCCTCTACGGGTGAAGGCTGTTTTGACAGCTGGAGGAGGATCAACATCATATTAAAGTGGGTGGCCCTAATGTTTTGGCTGATTATCCATGTATTTGTAACATGTTACATGGAATTACACAACCACTTTTAACATGCTATGCTAACGAAAATGTCTTCCCATTTATAATAATTTTTAATCCTAGGCAGCATAAATCAGTCGGGAATATGTTAATAAATTCAAAAAAATAAAGTGTAATTATCTACAGTAGAATCTTTTGGCATGATATGTAAGTTTAGTTCTTTTATTTAGAAATTTTTCTAGTAAATTACAGTATTTGTTAAAATTTTTCAGTTAGTAATTCAAAATAAACTCTTTAATAACAATTGAAAGTAGCCATTACTACTATAGCTACCAATAGATTATAAAAGAGGAATAGATGGGGAGCATATAAAGGTTTGAATAACTGCTTCAGGAAAAAAAAATTTGGGTGGTGTTGAATCTACACCAGAGGTGAGCATTTTCAGGGTACATAAACGGCTTCCCCTGCAATTGCATCCAGAATGGCAAGTTATAGTGGTATTTTTTAATAATTTTTTTTCAACTAATTGCTTGTTAGCAGTATTATAGGTACTTTAGTTAAAAAGTTACGGTAAACTAATGCTAATAAAATAATTAATTTTGCCTCAGTTTTATGTTCTTAAATTATAACTTCGTCACTTCTTTTAGGTGAAGAAGTTGAAACTGATGCTTCAATTGCCCGAGGCGAGTTTATTGTGTATGCGCCATCTTGTCACCATAAAAAGATCGAAAACATTATTGAGGGTATTATGAAAGAAGAAAAGTCTCTTCTTTCTTCAGAAATAGAAGAACGGCAGCAACTCAATAGCAATTTGTGTATTCAAGTGGGCTGTGGTGGAGAGGTGCATCGTGTTTTGTATCCCGAAGAGTATTGTCAAGTTTCAATAAACATTACTCCAAAATTAAAAACAAAAGAAATATTGAATGTTTTATCAACATATGGTGAAATTGTCTCTTACCAGGAGCAGCTGAAGCATCCAAAGAAACTGTTTGCCATTTTCAGCAACCCCCTTCATGCCAAAGATGCTGTCAATAACATTAAAGAATTTCATGTGATCCCAAGTCGTAAAATTACGAAAAGCAATTCAATGAAAGACTTCTTCCGTTTGAAGGTGTTGTGGACTAGAAGAGCAAACAGGGGGTTCGGTTTTATCGAGCCTAAAAATGCTGATGATGTAGGGATGGCTATTGGTTGCCTTAGGAGTGATCTAGATAATCCTGATGCATTTGGAATATCTGCCATTACCAAATCGTATAGAGTAGATTTAGATAAAAAGTTCCACAGTAAACTTTTTGTGGGCAATCTTCAAGATGATGTGAACAATGAAATGTTCAGAAGCCACATTATCGACATTTTTCGCCCACAAGGCATTGAAATAGTAGATGCCTTTGTGGTTGCTAGTGAACCCTTTCAGTCTCCCCCAAAAGACCGTGAGCTGATGGAAAAAGAGCTGAAAAGCATTCTTGAGGAGTTTGTAAATCTTTCCAATGTAAATGTTTACGTTTTCCCTCCTAGTCCCAAATCGAGATTATGGCTATCCTTTGTTGGATTTAAAGATCCAGAAACTGGCCAAAAGATAATTGAGCTCATACATTTAAAAGAAAGAATTAAAGATCAACGATTATTTGTAAAAGCAGATGTTAATTCAAGGCTCTATTGTGATAGAGGTATGTACGAAGCAATTAAAGATGAGCTACCTCATGCATTCCAATCTTTCAGTCTAAATGCATCAGCAAAACTGCAGGTAAGTCATTCAAATGAACAATGTTTAGAATATTTATTAAACAGTAAACCTCAATTTATGGATCCGATTTCAAAAGATAAAATTCTGGGGATAATATCATTGAATCTTATATTCCATTTTGATATTCGATATTTTTTTTCTATTGGGTATTTAAGGACAAAAATACATATGAAGATAATTGTTGCTATCGTGCACGAAATCATTGTAGAGTTTGGCCATTGATTATTGGATTTGTTTTGGAATAATTGCTATATAATAATAACTATAACAGCTATTTTAAAGATCTTCGTAAATTGGAGTGCTATGATTTGTAGCTAGATGAATAACCAAATTTGTTAAGCAATAGATAAATCAAATAAGTATACTTATTCATCTTGTCATTTAAGACTGCATTCCCTTAAACAAAAATTCATTTTTTTTTATGAAAATATTTTTTTTTTTATGAAAATATTTTTTTTTTTTTATGAAAACATTTCAGTTTCATAGTCAAGAGACTTTCTGAAACATTCAGAATTTTTAATAGTTATATTAGAAACAAACACCAAATTAAAATAATGTGTAATGAAAAAAATAAATCGCAACACATTGTGGAAACTTATTAGCCACCAAAGACCAAAATCAAAAAAAAAATTTCAAATTTTTGTGGAGAAATTCTCATTTTCACTTTCTGAGAATGATACTTCAAAAATTCAAAACATAAATTTACGTCGTGTGTGGGCTTCATGTGTGCTTTAAGTACTAAAGCATTTCTAAAGAAAGGTTTTTAACTTCATAATGTAAAAGAATGGTGTGTTTTTTTTTATAAGGTGACAATTATATTGGATGCATGAATATTATGTTTTTCCACAATGATTTAATGTGAATTCAGGACAGATTCAAAGCTAAAAAGAATAGCAATTTATTGTTGGTGTTTGATCACTATCTTTTTTTTCTTTTGCTCTGACTGTACTTTCAGTGATTAAGCAAAACAAAATAATGATTATTGGAAAATTAGTTAAAACGGAAATATTTTAATCAGTGCTACCTGGAATTGTAGCACAATGGTCAATTTTTTAAGTTGGAATTAACAGTATAATGGAACCATTTCCATTACTTGGGGAAAAAAGTAAGTAAACACAATCTCCTGTATTTTTTTGTAAGTCCACACTTGTATTTGAAATAATTGGTTTGAAATGACCATGGGTATCATGGAGAACAAGATACAATTTGAGAAATAGCATTAATAAAACAATCTCGTTTTGGTGAGGATATTAGAAATAGAATAGAAGACTCAAAAAAAAAATTGATCATTTCCTATTTTGTATGCCTTAATAAAAATGAAGACACATTATCAATATAAAACTTTAAAAATAAACAATTTGGAGATCTCGAGATGTAATCAGATCTGTGAACTAGATGAGACAAAAAAAACACTTAGTTTCTGCTTGAGACCACATTAGAAAACTTTTTTATAAATTATTAGTAGTGCAGAATAATTTTCTACACCCTGTAGACTGATGAAACTTTGAAAAAAAAATTAACTTCAGACATGTAGTATACATTGAAAATGCTAAAAGTTGCATTCTTTTGCTTGGTTGTAGCAGTTAAGTTGCGGATTTTCATAATTTGGCGTGTATTTAGTAGCAACAGTTAAACTTTCAGGAATGTGTAATGATTGTAAACTACAATGTTTTAATTATATTTTTAAAGACAATCATTTGTCTTAACAGTTTCCAGATTTGTATGTGCTTTTGTTTTCCAGATAACTGCAGAAGATGTGGATTGCAATAGGAAAGCTATAAGAATTATAAGTGACAATGTCACAGATGCTGCTGTTGCCAATTTTGCCATTTGTAAATTACTGACTGGCACCAAAATGGAATGTACTGATCCTCGTCATATGAAAACTCTGATGACACCAAAAGGAAGAAAGTATTTGCAAAAAGTAATGAAAGAAACATCTACTTTCATAATTGCAGACTGCAATAGAATGGAGATGATAAAATTGTATGGAAATCCCCAAAACATTGAAGAAGCTAAGGAAAAACTTAAAAGGCAAGTATTTGGGTTCCTAATAATTCAGTGTTGGTAGAAATTTAAAAATTTTTCAAATGATACAAAAGGATTCTCAACAGTATTAAAAGAATAGATAATAAAATAAATGAAGAATAAAATAGATTAATAGCATTGCTGATTTGAAAAGGTAGTTGCCAAACATTATTTCTCCCTCTTCTGAGGGTTTAATCTTAGAAATTTCTTTCTCTAAAGTAATTATACAACTGAGCTGTATATTCACCCACCCTTCTGTTGAATGGCTACCAAGTTTCTTTCTGGAGGTTAAAGGCAGGCAGGCGTCGGGTTGACCATCCGACCACAACTGGGACCCATTGATCAAGAAATGCCTGGAGCCTTATCTCACTTAATTCCAAGATTGCCTACATAGGTCATTAGCGGGATACTTTGACTTTAAATTAGTATATAATTTAAATATAGTCTTACAAATTTTCATTCTAGAATTCATTAATTCTGTTACAATATATTACACTACTAAAAAATTTCAGTTAAGAAATTACCTTAATTTCATCATCTTAGCAGTTAAGTCCTGGTATTTTCTTGATTAGATCTTGATTACCTCTTTGATTGAACAAAGAGGCATTTAAATGAACTATATTTTGCATATAATTGCCAGTCTTAGTCTTTTGTTTTAGGACAAAAAACTTGCAGGTTCTAGGAGATAGAAGTAATGACGCCTATTGATTCTTGACCAAGGGGTGTTCAAGTAATACAGAAGCATATTTTGTCATTTAAGACTCCCCCCTTGTAAGCAATAATAAACAATGTCCGACTCCTCCCTCCTGCTTACATAAGATTTGTCAATTCATTAACAGTAAATACCAGTGACATACACATGAAATACAGAGGGGAAAAAAAAAGTTTGTCTTACGTAAGCATTGCTCTGATCCCCACCCTCCCCTTGAATGTTTAAGTAAAACTTGAACAGCCACCAATGGATGAAATCAAAAGCAGGAGACCAATCCATTGCTTGATTGCCTTTAATCTGAACAATTCCCCATTTGAAAGATTGACTGAAACCCATGGAAAGGAAAACTAGCTGGGGATTAAATCTTGCTTCTCCAGTCCTTAGATAAGCATCTAGATTTAAATAGCCACAGGGCCTATTAAAACATAAAGGCACAGTTTTTCAAATTTGAGCTTAATTCCTAACAAAATTTTAAATTTCCTTTTCTTATTTTTAGTTACATTGACAAGAAGGATGCACGATTTGAGAAGACAATTTCGTTGTTGAGTGAGGATTTGCCGAAAGGTTTAATTAGGGAACTGCTTCTGAAGTATGGTTCAACTTTGAAGGGACTTCAAGAAGAGACAGGAGTAGAAACTCTTCATTTAGACATTAATCATCATCATCTGCTTTTATTTGGAACATCGGAATCCATAAACATGGTTAGAATACCAACGCAAATTGTCCTGAATAGTTTAAAATGTAAATTTGTAAATGTTTGAAAAGCATAAAATATATAATTTAAGGAATTTTGATTTTAAATAGTGTTGCAAACACTGCAGATTTTACTGTTAGATTGGGAACACCAAGACCAACTATTTTTATTAATGAATGTATGTCCTGTGATGTTATATTTAAAGTGCTGGGTGGTGTTTACTGTTGAGCTGTATATATTATGTTCGACAGTGACATTGTTTACTGTGCCCCAGCGATCAGGCTTAAGGGCTGTAGTCTGTTTTATAATGCAATCACTATGACACATGTAACAGGAAAGCATGCGTCATTGTGTATTTTATCTAGTTTGCTTGAAGTGGAAAAGGATGATGTCGGCATTCTTCAATCAAACATAATACTAAATTTAACATGAAACATTTGACAAATGCTGAATTGGCTGACATGCAGCTGATGTATGGGACTGCCAATGGACAAGGAAGAATAGCTGTGTTGAATATATTTAAAATAGACATTTTTGAAATCATTGTTGATTCAGTGTTAGATTTTGCATTAAACTGCTGGATATACTTAACTAAGTTTCCAATCAAAAATATAACATTATACAGTGAAGAAATATAAAGGATAAATCTGGGAATATGTATTCCCCTTATTAAGAAGTACTGTTCTGTTCATAAGCCCTTACCTAAGTTTGATGGTTTACATGTTGCAAATTGATTTGCTATAACAGTCCTATTGTGTACTAATAGATCACAAATTAGATCTTCTTTTATAATGAAAGTCTACTTAGTATCATTGCATAAAATTATTCTAAATTGGAAATTTTCTAATGCAAAATTAGTTAGTTTCTTCGAGAAGCCCATCTTAAGTAATAAGTCATTAACTGCATTTTTCTTTTGAAGAAATTTGTGAATCTACAGACGCAAGAGATTTTTTAGGACTGTCTAACTATGGAAAACCTTCAAAATTCATTCAGCAGTCCCCCGTGGATCCTGATAGAGGAGATCTCTAAATGTTAATAATTGTCCTTAATTGCAATACATTTTTTTTTTGTTAGACAATAATGGAATAAAATGTCTTTTTGTTTTTTAATTCCTACTTCTCATGAATATCTATGGAGATAAAAATTATTTAGTTTAGTTATTTAGTTATTTTTTGGGTTAAATCAGTCAAGAGAGTTCTTGAACACCTTTCTCAAATGTAGCATTTCCCTCAAGAAATGCCATTTATAATCAAGCATTAGAAGGAAGATATCACAGTTGAACATCTTTGGGAGGGAATTGTCATGGCAGATAATGGTACTACCAATATCTGAAAGAAGGAGATGGAAAGGGAAACATATTTGTGTGATTCATAACTTTAATACAAAAGAATCTCTGTAGTTTCGAAGATGAAGGTTGTGATATTCAGTGGATCAGAAGATCACGCCATTTCTAAAGGCAAGCAATTTAAAGATGCAGAAGCACAATATTTTGCTTTTAAATATTTTGATTTACCAGTTTGGTATATTCAATATTTTAATTGTGTAAGGTCTTGAGAAAGCTTTAAAATCCATCATTACTAGCTTCTAGATTAGAGCTATATCAGTTCTAGTATGCAAGTCAGTAACTAGCTTTGTTTATCATAGCAGAATGTTGAAAGAGAACCAATCAAAAACTTTTGAAAGAAGATTAGATTTCTATGAGTAAGACATGCAAATTTTGAACAAAATGAAATCCGTAAAACAGATTGTAGCACATTTTTTTTACTCTTTCAGAAAAATATTGATGGGCAGTGTGGGGGTTGGAATATGGCTCCCTTTTCTCTCTATTCACTAATTAGTATATACTAAGTGACTTGTATACAAGTGACTGTATTTTTTTTATTGAGTTTTATTATAATTATAATTATAAATTTCAGGTTACTACAAAATTGGAAGAATTAATTGCTTGCATAAAATCAAAGCCAGTGTGTTCTATTTTAAATGAAATCCCACCAACTTCCAATATGAATCAGTCTATTATTGAAGAATGCCCAGTGTGTTTCAGTGAAGTTGATGTATCCTCGTCAGATGCTCATTTCCGTCTTGAGTTATGTGGTCATTCTTATTGTTGGGAATGTATTGAAGGATTAATAGGTTCAAGGACACTTCCATTGAAATGCGTTTATAAGGTATGTTGTGCAACATCCAAGTTCGTTCTTTTTTATGTTGGTCATGTTTAATGTTAAAGTGTAAGGCATTTAACCCCTATAGAAACTAACCCTTAAAATCCTGATATATTAAACCACTTTAACTTCTCTAATGTGATTTTCCATGTAATATTATAATGATAATTTTAAATCCTTTTCCTTAATTATATCAGATTATTTGTATGAACTTCTAAATGTCTGCTGCTTATTTCGAATACTATTTTATATGCACTTGTAATATGTCTGCTACAGTAAAGCCCCGATTATCCGCGAGTGCCGTGAGAAAAATTTTTATTTACGATCCTGAAAACAAACAATTTTAATCCAAGCCAACAACAAGGAAAGTACAATAGGTCCTACAGTGCGAAGGTCGAAAATTACTGACAGATTTCTTGTGCATTGTAATCCTATAGGCCTTCTCGGAATTTGTGGAGGAGTGGCAGGCTCTTTCTCTGCAGAAAGGTTTCTGCTGTTTTGTACATATTTTAAAAGTTTTGCATATTATGTTTTTACACATTTACGTCCCATTCGAATTTATGTATTTGCTCAATTGCACTTATTGCAATCGAGCGTCACATTTAGTCTCGTATACAATCAGTGCTTTTGATACATGTGTCAAATATACGCTTAACAAGGGTTTTTTTCAGTTCAATTTTATTAACACCCTGTGATGTACCAATAACGTATTTCTGACAGAAACTTCAACAAGATAATAAAAATAACAAACAATGGCAATTAAAGGAAAGATAAATTACTGAGAAGACCTTGTAAATATGGCAAAACTGAAAAGACAAATGAAATTCAAGAGATTTCTAGGTTGAATGCAATTCTTCAAGCACTCGCGCTGAAAAATGGAGCGAGACTATTTCCATGGCAACAGATAAGCGTGATTTTCAGTCTGGAGCTAATATCTTCATGCATTGAGGCTCCCAGCATTACCATTATGCATTAAAATTAAACCAATATTCCAAGAAAGATATTTCAAAAAACAAAGACTGTATATTACATGTAAGTTATAAAAGGGGTAACATTTATTAAAATATATATATTAACTCCCACTTTAAAAAAAAGAACAATGTATGAGACCAAATTATTCACAAGTGACATCTTGATTTGAAGGTTTAGAAAAATAATGGCTTGCATTGGGAATTTTTTATTATCTGTAGCATCACTTGTCGTTTTCTAAACACTAAGCAACAGAAATTTCAGTTTTATAATCTTACTATTAAATATTAATTGTTCTAGGTTTTTTTTCTATATCTTTTTTGTTTCTTTCTATATCTTTTTTGTTTCTTTAGAACTGCACTGAGTTATTTTGTGCCAAAGACATGAAAAGCCTTACCAAGAACTATGAAAAGATTGTAGAAGAGTTGACTTATGTGATGTTGGAATATTACATAAAGAAGCAGCCAGAGTTATATGGTTTCTGTATTACTCCGAATTGCAAGGGGATTTATAATTGTACAACAGATCGATTCACTTGTGTGGACTGCAAAAACGAGATCTGTACAAGGTTTGTGGAATTATTTTTTACACACTTGAATTTTCATAAGTTGTTGACAAATACAACAGATGCTTCTTGTTATTAAAAAAGAAAAAACAGATCCTTTAACCAGTTATTATTTTGTTGCTTCCAACAACAACCAGTCAAATAAAGGTTGTGTACAAGGGGCTGTTAAGTATTACGCAAGCATTCAAAAGTGGTGGGGGGGGGGTCACGCTTTGTATATTTTTGCTGACAAGGGAGTGAGATCAGAGCAATGCTTACTTAGACAAACATGCAATTTGATATATTTTTTTTTTTATACACTGTTCAGTGGTATTTGCTGTAATGACTTCGGGAATCTTACGTAAGCACAATAGGGAAGACTGGTCTAATTTACTAAAAATGTGCTTACATAATACTAGAATGGCTCTCAACCTGTAAAAGAAGGCTTGTCTGCATGTACAGTGGAAAAATACATAAGTTTTGCACTTTTTTTTTAAAGCTTTATCAGTTATCCACGTTAATTAATTGATTTGGAAGTTACCTTTCTTTATTGAAGAATTTCTTCTTCCTTAAGAAGATCAATAAGAAAAGAAAATAGCTTTAATTTTTGTTCATAAACTCCGTTCTGATGTTTTTAAAGGGTTTTTGAAAAGTCAATTTATATTCCTAGGCTCTTTGTTAAGTATTTAATATGTAAAATAAGATGTTGATAATACAGGAAGAGCAACATAAAAGTGGCCTGCCTCATATGTCATATGTAATATGTTATATATGTGATATGTTATATCAATTGTAGTGCTACTATTTGTCAGTAGGCACAAGAAAGCAGTGTAAAAGATGCATTGTGTCATAACATACTTTATTATTTATATTTGTGTAAGTGAGAGCTCTGCAATATTGTCTCATCTTTTGTAAGAATAACAAGGTACTGGACCTTTACAACACTCAGCATCCATAATAAAAACAAACATGTTTTCATTAGTAATGCTGAGTGTGGTAATGGTCCTCTACCTTGTTATTACAACCGTGCGTTAAATATGCTTATTTCAGTCTTTAGTAAGAGTTGAAGCTTCCACGATTGAAACTGAGTATTAAAGGAGTTTTTGCTGTTTATTTTGCAGTATGAGTGGACGGAAACAATAGTACTACAAGTACAACAGATAGGTGACAGCACAGACTAACTCAGAGGCCAGCGTTAAGTTGCTCCCCCTGTACAGCTGCAACACATAAAATGTGTTAGGTTTAGTAATAAGACAAATTTCCTTTAAAAAAAAAAACAATTTAAAAAGGTGAAGAGCAAATAAAAAAATAAATATGAAAGGAATAAAATGCAATTGTTTGCCTACTTCTAGAGTAAAACTTAATATAATCACTTAAGAAACTATAAATTAATCCTAAAGCTTTGTTCTTTGAAAATATGTACATAATCTGAAATTTAATTTCAGATGCAAAGTTCAATATCATCATGGATATTCATGTGAGATGTATCAGAAATCCAAAGATGATGAGGAATTTCCACTGAAGGTATGAAAATTTGAAAAGGTTGGTTTACATGCTTTTGTGAGACATTCATTGGACATTAGCTGAAATAGTAACTTAAAGAAAGGATAGTTTTTACCGTGCCTTCAAAGGCATTGAGATTTTTAAAAAAATGTAAAGATTCCCTCCAAAAATCATTCAAGAAAGTAGAGAGAAGGGAAGAAAAATCAAAGACAGAATTCTTACATCCTCTAGTTAATAATTGTAGGCTCTACATCCATTTGGACAGTCATTTTCATATCTCTGTGAAACAATAAGAAAATTATCTCATACGATAAGAAAATAGAAAATCCTGCTAAGAAAAGAGTAAGATTTTATTGAAAATCATAAATACATTTTCTCATTCGTGAATCTGCATATTTTTCATGCTGTGACCCACTAACTTATATGTATTTTAGAGTAGTGTATTAGTAGTTTTTTTTTTCTACAAGATAAAAAAAAAATAAACCATTGATATGTGAACTTTATTATTGATCTATTTTCAAGGATCCAATGAATGGCAATCAGATAATAGATAGGTTTTTTTAAAACTGAAAAAAGCAAGAGGTATGGTCAGTAATATCTGTTTAAAGATCTTGCCCAGATTGATAGTACAAAAGTTAGAGGCTGCTGCGTTAACCAGTTGGACAAAGTCAGTGGCTGTTCAGACCCTCATCTGTATTGATCCCAGGAAAGAAACTTGATATCCATTTGATACAGGCCAATATCTACTGAAAATTAACAAGCAAAAGAATTCTCAATTGTCATCAAAAGTGAACTCTTGTTCTTCCAGTATCTTATCATTTAAGCGATAAGGCCCACCAATATTTATGATTTTTGTGATAATTATCAGCACTTAGTAATGTAAAATATTAAGTTTTAGACCCAAGGTTTTGTTTCCAGAAGACCCAATTTAAATCAAAATCAATAGGGAGATCTCATTACACTTTTCCTAGCAAAAAACATTTTTTCCCTTAAGTTGATTATGGATGAGCAGCTAGAAAGGCTCATTCCATCTTCACTTCTAAAGCTCTTTCTTGATAAAGAGCAAAAGATTATTGAAAGATTGGTCTAACATTTTACAACAGTAGCTATTATTTGTTTTCCAGACCATGTTTTGTTGGAGGCGAATGAGTTTTGAAATGATGGGGGAGAAAATTCATTTAAAAAATTGTTTGCAACTCCATCATTCCTTTGAGATGCTATTGTCAAATTTAAATTCCTATTGTAAACAATATTCTCTTGATACTGTTTATAAAATCTGCAAGATAATAGTATTTGAATTAAAATATAACTTTATATAATGCATGTGTTGTGAAGTCAGTGAAAGAACAACTTGGAAAACATTCGCATAATGTTACTAAATACAAAAACACATTTTAAGGTTTTCAAAATGGGTATGAAGATCTCATGTGTTCACTTCCGAGTTTGTATTATAATTTTGTAATTCAAACACTTGCAATACCTGAGCTTACAGTTTATAAAAAACATTGCCTCTTAACATTTCATTTGGGGAAATAAAAATTCATAAATAAAAGATGAAACAGTAGAGTATATCTGGTTTAAAGTATCTCCACTGACCAGATCATTTCTCACTGGGATATTCTTTGCCAATAGTTGATAACCAAAAAAAAACCCACCAATTTCAGTGATGCCACTTATTAAAATTAAGATTGTAATCTCTAGAAATTTCTTGCAATCCCCTTTTTTTTTCTTTTTTAGGTTTGGATGAAAGAAAATGTTCAAGACAGGAAATACTGTCCTTCATGTAAAGTTCCAATAGAAAAACTTGAAGGTTGCAACTACATGCACTGCATTAAATGCTTATGCCATTTTTGTTGGAAGTGTGAGCAATTTTTTGATTCTGAAGCGCTCTATACTCTCCACCAAAGTGAATGCCCTTCGATTTCACAGCACAAAATATGCATGAAAGAATAAAAAAAAAATGCAGGTTAAATATAAGTATGGGGCAGGATTGTTTGACTCCTGGACTATTTTCTACTGATTTTAATAGATAGGTCTTTGTATTGTGCATCCTCTCAATCCATCTCGGCGTCAAATAATTTTGCTCATTTTGAAGCATATTACAATTAAATAAAGGAATTTATGTATTTTTCTGTTGCATTTCCAACATACTCTTACTTGTATTAAAGATTTGATTAATATTCAACACAAGCTACTAATTCATTCCAAAGAGAAGTTAGTTAATAGGACACCAATCTGATTGCTTTCTAATTCTGATTTACTTTCTAATTATCAAATGTTTGCTTTGTGCCAATCTTAGCATTTTTCTTATGAGTTATGTTACAATGTTTAAATCATATGAAAGTGTTTCATGCACTGTTTCCCTGGGAAGCCAGTATACTTCTCAGATCCAAATGATGATTACAAAATAAAATAGCTAATTCTGTGTGTTAGGCATTATATTAATATAAAATCAGCAATAGCACAGTGAATGCATGGATGTGTAGGATTTTTATTGAATTGATTGATTATGTTAAATGTGTCCAATCGTTGGTTGGCAATTTTTTTTCATTTTGTACTTGCTGGATTCTGAATAAGTAAAGATTAAAGACATTTTGTTTGTCAAATGTTAATGTTTTTGTACTTTTTACGAAGTTACGAATTAAAATACATATTTGTTTATTTACTCTTAAATTACTTATTAATAAAACTACACCAAAAATCCTTTACAAAAAACCTTAAACTGGTATTTATAATCCTAGCATGCAGAACCCAAACCCTGTGTAGCAAAAACTTTTGTATTAAAGATAGATAAAAAATATTGTGCAACACTAGGCAATGGGGAACAATTACCATATTGAGCTAAAATTAGTTCCTTAGAGAAATCAACAGAATAATGCGGATGAAATTTTATTTCAAAACATCATTTCTAAATAGAAGAAATTTGTGCTGAAACTTTTGCTTTTGGACACGCCTCCAAAAAGCGTGGTCACGTGCTTATGTCGTCAGAGTTCCCCAACTTTGAGAGCGAGTTCAGGCGTTCAACCTTCTTACAAACTTGGTCATTACTTTGGAACAACGCAATATTTATAATATCGTAACTTCTGAAAGTTTTACAGACGCAATTTGAACAAAGTGCAAAAATACAAACGTGACTTCGTCAGACAAAATTTTTATTTCTATGCCTCACAAAGAGACGCCGCTCGCCGAAAAATCCGTTTTGTCTTATCAAAATCACTGATGTATTACAAAATAATTTATATATCTTATAAATTTGCATGGTATTAAATAATTATTTCTTATGATTGACATTTTGATGACTGCCATTGCATTAGGTAGAACGCGGAATTATTTAAATCTTTCTCTGATTTGGCTGAAACTATTTTCAGTATGGTTTTAAAATCAAATACTGAAATATGAGTATTTTTCACTCATTGCTATGAAATACTCAATGATAAGTGTAGCTAAACGACAGTTAGGATAATCCGGAATATATTGTATTAAACAGGTAATGTACATGAATCAGTGGTTGCAAAAACAGGTTAAGTCATTTTTTTTAATTTTTCGCTTTCAATGGATCTTAAGTGTTCATTTGGGTCCGCATTTACTGTGAAAAGGCCAGTTAAGTCAGATCAGCCACAACGATAGTAGACCACTGCTGAGTCTAGTCATGCGCAATCATTCCCAAATGTTAATCATTTGCATATCATATTCTGCTTTACAATTCCTGTGAGTTTCACGTCATTTAAATGTTTCCTTCATGGGGTTACATTTTTCACAAACATGATTGTTTTATTAGTCAACTACATGGAATTCATGTAGCCAATAGTTTGCGCCAGGAAATTATCAACAAAAATAATTTTCATTTGAATGAAAAACTAGAAAAAGTTTCAAAATGCCTTGAATTTTCAAAAATGTTTGAATAAAGCATAATACCAATAAATCTCCACTAATAAATAATGAATTGTAAAAAGATAAACAAATCCATTAATATTTATCTTAAAATATTAAAAGAAATCGAAAATATTTCTTTAAAAATGTAAGTATTACCGTCATACTTGCTTTCGCACGATTTTATCACTTCCAAAACAAATTCCTTAATATAATCCTAATTTCTATTATCCCAAAGCTAAAATATTGCTGTTAGAAATGTGAAAATAAAATGACTGTTGATGCTTTTCTTTTTTAATTTTTGTTTTCTAAACTTTTTCTTAGTTTTTTGGGGTTTTTTTTTTCGCTAATTAAACCTTTACCTTCTGAAAGGTTTTTAAGAATCTATTCCGTCTAAATTCCAAAAACTTTTACCTTGAATGAATTTACTCAACAATTTCATTTATGATCTTTTTTAGATATATTGATGTATAACGTTGAGAAACAAGACTTCACACTTTCGTACAATAACATTGCTTGCAAATGACAATTACAAAAACAGGCGATATCCTAAGGTGCTTCAAAGTTAATAAGAAAAAACAATATTGAAGATTTGAGGAGGAATGATTTAGAATAGCAAAAAAAAAATCTTTATTGTAATAGCTTATTTTCAGATAAGCAAAAATATAAGGAAAAATAAAATAAGAAAATAATAATAAATTATTATGCTACAAAATGAAATATAATTAAAGAAATATTAATAAAGATTGGTATTATTCAATAAATAATTCAGCTTATTAAATTTCAAGTCCTTTAAGTTTTGGTCAGTGGCGTAGCATGGCGGGGGCGGTGGGGGCGACCCGACCCGGGCGGCACTTTTTGGGGCGGCAAAATTTCACAATAAATGATATCTTGTAATCTGAACTAAAAATTTGAACCATTTCTTTGCACCTACAATTCGGACCGATTAAAATGAGCACTGAACTTTTGCCTTGCGCTAATTCCCCGTTTTTTATTTTGTGCTCGGATTGTTCACGACGAATATTCAGCGAGAATTAATTCTTTCATATAAAGAATAGCGTTCAATATTGTCTAATAACGCCTGCAACATCAGTCGTACAATTCACATTGACTGACAAT
The DNA here is from genome assembly GCA_023159025.1 of Thereuonema tuberculata. Lineage (NCBI taxonomy): Eukaryota > Metazoa > Arthropoda > Chilopoda > Scutigeromorpha > Scutigeridae > Thereuonema > Thereuonema tuberculata. The sequence continues at coordinate 5,575 of JAFIDM010126058.1, read as the reverse complement.
TATCCTGCCACAATTCATGATTTTTTTTTTCCGGGCGGCACTTTTTGGGGCCGGCAAAATTTAAATATCTAATTAAGGAGGCAGCGAATTTGGCCTACGCCCCGGGTGGCTGAAACTCACGCTACTGGTTTTGGTAAGACCTAAAAATCACTCGTGTTTCATTTACCAAAACACTATTGAATTCCTGAACATTTGGTTATAAGTAGAAAGTTCATATTTCTTCTTAATCTCTTCTCTTCTAATTGCCATATTATAAATAACCACATCTTACGGCACATCTTACTAAATAAAATATAGGAGAGATCCGTGAATTATGGACCATCGTATAATACGGACCATGTTGATATTTAGCTGTTCACCACTAGCTGGCAGAACCATCCCATTGCCTTTAGTGAATATTATTGTTATCTAAAGCAGGAGATGAGTTGTAGATGTGTGTCTTAATTTGGCGATTAGTAAAGTGTTTTTTCCGTTTTATATGATCATGGATGTAACATATGTTAGAAAGAATGTATTACAGTCTGCTGTTAAAAGAATGTATTACAGTCTGCTGTTAGTTTCACGTTAATAGTAGCAAATGTACTTAATTTCTTCACAATCCAGACATGTGTTTTATGCTGGCCATTTTGCATAGCGATATGTGATTGGAAACAATGTTGCTCGGTCCATGCCTGAAATATGGACCACTGGTTGCTAAGCATATTACTATGAGCCTGAAGCTTGTTTTATTAAATATATTAAACGAAAAGCACAAATTAGGACTTGCTTAATTTAATTAAAGTCGTACAATTTTTATGATTGAAATTTTTCAAAATACGATCCATAAGGGGGTTAAAGAGGGGCAAATTTTAAAATCACCAAATCTCATAAACCAATCCAAATAAAATTGTGAAACTTCAAATGCCTACAGTATGACTATTGTTAACTGCATTATAATGAAAGCTTGTTTGTACAAATTATTTTAATTAATTTCTTGTTATGTTTTGTTTTGGTTTACTCGGTTCATATTACACAACCGTATGTGTAATATGGACCACCGACACGAAAATAAAAAAAAAATATTAACTGCAATTATTAATAGTTACCAGAGTACTTTACCACGTTTCAACCATGTAGCTCTACAATTGTAAAGAGCAGCCAACAAATTAAATCTTATTTTAATTCAATTCAATTCAATTTATTGCCAATAAAATATTACATAAGAGTTTACATGACATTTTGACAACCCAGTTGTCTTAAGGGGGGTCCCGTCGAGAAGACATGTGGGCGTCTTGAGTAGGCAATTTACAAAGGAAATTAACAAAGGGAATATATAATACAACAATGAGGGAAAATATTTACAAAAGAGAAAATAACTGAAAATTCAGCAAATATTTACATGTTTATTTTTGACAGAGAGAACATATTTAGGTATTATGGATACGTGGAATAAAGGGAACAGGAAGAGAGTAGGAATAGAGTGAGGGATTGGCGGATACAGAAGAGATAAGATAGGAGAGAAAGAGGAGGGTGATAGGTGGAAAGGGATTCGGATCGAAATTTCAGCCTGACTTCAATAGTAGGTGGAGTATTAGTAAATTAATAAGGTTGAAATGTGTTTTTTAATTTTTTTTTTGAATTGGGTAAGAAAAGGACATTCACGGATCTCTTTAGGTATTTCATTCCAAAGTTGAGGCGAAGCATAGCTAACAACTTTTCTTTGATAGTTAGACTTAGTTTTCGGAATGGATAGTAACAGGTGGGTAACAGATCTGGTATCATAGAAATGGGTGTGAGGGTTAATGGTTAGTGGGATACAGGGATAGAGTTTTTTATTAATTACTTTATAGGTGAAGACCGCTAATTGTAGTTTATAGATGTGGGGGAAAGAGATTATATTATATTTAGGCCAGATGGATCGAGTAGAATACTGTCTTGGTTTTTTATCTATGAATCTTAGAAAATATTTCTGAACTTTGAGTAGCAAGTTTTCATAAAATTTAGAAGGGTTGCCCCATACTACAACTCCGTAACAAAGATTTGAATGAATGAGTGACCAATATAGATTTAGTAGAATTTGAGCTGGGAGAAAGTTTAATTTTCTGATAACGCCTAGGTTTCTGGAGACTTTATAAGCAATTTTTTGGGCATGTAAGTTCCAAGAAAGATCATGGGAAAGATAGATTCCTAAGTATTTGAAGGAGGAGACCTCTTGTATTGGTGAGTTGTTGTAAGTAATAGAGAAGTTTTTACGTGAGAGTGTTTTATTCCGTTGAAAGAAGAACATGTATACTGTTTTGGATATATTTAGTGAGAGATCATTTGCAGAAAGCCAAGATTTAAGATGGAACAGAGAAAGTTGGGCATCTTGTTTCAGATTTTCAATATTTTTGTTGGCAAAAATAAAAGTTCCGTCGTCTGCATAGAAGATGCAATTGGAGGCAGATGATGTTAAGATAAGATCATTTATAAATAGGTTGAAGAGAAGGGGTGATAGGATGGACCCTTGAGGTAAGCCTTTTGGGGTGGTGTACCAGGAAGAAGAATATCCATTTAGAATAAGCTGATACTGCCGGTGGGAGAGATATGAGGACAGCCAAGATAGGGGAGGACCTCTAACACCATGATGCTCTAATTTTTCAAGTAGAATTTCAACATTAACTGAATCAAAGGCTTTTTTGAAATCAAGGAAGAGTCCTAATACAATTTTATTAGAGGCCATGTTCTCTGTAACAAATTCAGTAAGTTCAATCAGAGCCGTTTCAATAATTTAAGGTTTATAAGCATTCTTGCTTAGGGGGTCCATAATACACGGATCTCCCCTATTTATTAAATATATTTATAAACAGCAAATTTTGGGAAAGAGAAATCTTTTCCTTTATCCAGCCTATTTTAAAACAATTTCCGATTGTAACAATTTATTGACACGAGCATGAAACATACAACATGAAATATTGTTAAAAAATTTTAATTTTAACAATCCTCAAAGTCAAAAACATTATTGATAACAACCCAATAAAAGTAAAAACTTAATAAGTCTAATTCTTGAAATTTTACAATTTCACTCAATTTTACAATTTTACTTACTATCCAAAATGTTGCTGGATACTCTGATTCGATGCATGCCGGCATGTTGTGTCACCAGTGTTGCAGTGACCTATTCAAAACAGTGAATAGTGTCTGCCCAACACCTGGCAGCGGGATGGGGCTGGAACATGCGCTGCACGTTCACACCACAAGAACATATTTGACTGTTTCTGTGTTTTCCCCGAAGCGATGCTGCCACTATGTTTTGTGTTTAGTGTGTATTATCAGGACCTACTGCACATTTCCGCCAAATTTGGTGACATTTGGATGCCTGGAAGGGTCAGGTCCTGCGAATCCCTTAACTTTGATCACGGGTGTAATTATGTCGTGTTTCACATTTGTTGTCAGCTACATTAAGTACTTCTGTATTCTGAACTCTAAATTTTCCATTCAGATACATAGAAATCTCGATTTTTTTTGTTTTGATTTCAAATTTTAACTTTGCATATGAATAATAAAACGTTATCCAAAGAATGTTTCACCCAAAATTATTGGAATTTAAATAAGAAATTCAGTAATAGGAACTTTTCTTTCCTACAGAAATCAAGGAATATTTATAATGATAAAGGAATTTAAGTAAAGAAGAAAATTACCGATGATTAAGTTCTTATTATTATTTATTCTTATGTTATTACGATAACTTACAAGAGAGCCTTTACAGTTTCAAATTTTAAGTAAAAATTAAAGCAGATATTTCATAATTAGTTATCCACTTTTTTCCTGAAATTGATTAAAAGATGCCTTAAACATTGAACAAATTTCTTGAGCTTCGGTATGAATATTTGGATATAAAATTCTATTTATGGTTCATTCCATTACCAACGGGACGAAGTTGGGGCCGGGAGGGTCAGCCCGACGCCCGCCCGCCTTTACCGGGAAAGAAACCCGATACCCATTCTATAGAGGGCTGGGTAGACCCTAGGACCCGTTTGGAGGTGAAAGGAGCGTGGAAAAACCCCCGCCGACCGCCGAGGCCGGAATTGAACCCGCCACTTCCAACCCGCAGCCAAGTGCCCTGACCACTCGACTATCGGGCTCACCCCAATTTCTGTACATAAGTTAAAAAAATTAAATTGCGACATTATTTGTCATTCTTTTTTATGGTAATTATTAAAAATGGTTATATCTTACTGTAACTTTTTACGCTGAATCTAAAGGCACAAATTATAAGTTCATAAACAGTTGTAAATGTGTTACTGTGGAAAATAGCTTGACAGCTACTATAGTGAGCTACATATAGTGCACTAAATTTAACATTTCTTGTTCAAAAACTAGGCAAACATCTTTCTGAATTTTTTATAGCTTTATTTAGACTTTCATTTGCTTGTAAAAAAAATTTTCAGATTTTTAAAAAAGGATCCACTTTGTAATCTTAATTGTTTAAACAATGCTAACTCATAGACTCTATCTTGAAAGCTATTAGAGTTACAAACTTGTAATTCATGCCGTTAGATCAGCCTAAAATGTTACATTAAGATACCAATTTTGTTAATTACCATCAATAACTTTTATCATACTGTGAATAAAAAAAATGACGGAATTTAGAAAAAATAATTAACGTCTATAAATAAATTGTAAAAAAAAAATTTTTTTTTGGTTTCATAGACACATTTGAATGTCTGAAATCTAGAAAAAATTTATCATTCAGATCTGATATGCTGTTGTGCAAAATTTGTTTTCAAATTGGGTAACTTAAGATGGAAAGATCCTTATGTAAATCTTGGAAGTTTATAACATTCTTCATTGTATTATACGGTAACCTTATACATTTTCTTCAGGTTTCACATTCAAATTTTACTTGAATAAAACTGTTAGAAATAGGCTTCAATTTGGAGTAATTATCAGAAAATTTCTTATATTTTTTATATTGATAGCTGGTTAATGATTATACATTTTCAGTCTTGAAATTTTATCATCTCTTGATTTCGTTGGAAGTTAGAATTAAAACCTTTCTTCCGGAGCGTCACAACTCGGTACCTTTCAGTTTCGATTTTGCGAACGATGGCGCATTGGCTTAGGAAAGTTAGGAAAGGTTTTCGTTTTTTCAATTTTCCAAATTTTAATAAATATAGTCTCTCATTTTAAAAAAAAAACGGAAAAAAACAAAACACAAATCTATTAGTTTTCTATATGTTTGTGGGAAAACTAATATTACCTACAAAATATAGAAGAAAATATTTTACAGTAAATGCTATTGCCTAGTTTTTTGTTAATGAACCTTTTAGGCTTTCTGTAGTGTTGGTAAGCTATTTCTGTTTCTAAGCTCAGCTATATTTTATTACAACGATTGTTTATAGATATTAAGTATAATTACCTTTATTATATTAATTAAATTTCAATTATTTATCGAACGATGGATTCCTATTCACTACTACTTCTTTGTCTTATTATATTTTAATATAAATAATGCATTTTTAAAATAAGATATAAAATAGTCATTAAGATTAAACGAATCAAATCATTAAACCCTTATTCACAGAATTAGAATTATGTCAATAGATTCTCGGAA